>JAGDQP010008010.1:0-28692 GCA_022664845.1 Lepisma saccharinum | reverse complement strand
CATGTGCTGTTTTCTCCTTACTATCGTTCCATGTGCAAACTTTCAGGGGTGGTTTCGATATGAGGGGTGGGAATGTTCCCTTGTAAGATATTTCCGATGCTAAGAATTATGGGTGAAATTAACTTCCGTTCAGACTATGCAACTTAACTTGGTAGATTAGTTATGCCATTCTCTACACCAGTCTTTCCCAAAACTTTTGCAGGTTGCGGACCCCTTGATTTCTTACTAGTTTCTTTGCGGACCCCTGCTCCTGCAACCAAGGAAAACATTATATATACAGTATCAATAGATCTGTAGCCTACCTTAAAAAAAGACGTACAACTTCAATAGATGACAGTACAATTGAATACAGTTTACTAACAATACTGCAAGTTGCGAATTAATAGTAATAATAATAATAATAATTAAAGATTCTGTTTACTTAGATGCGTGGTGTTGTTTTGCAGGAGTCAGCTTTTCTTATCTGGCTCCAAAGTAGAGATTTTCGGCACAGAACCGAAAGTAAGCTCTCAACTGGGAACCCAAAGTAATAATGCTCCTTCATGCTCTCACAATCTTCAGTTGGAAGTTTGTTCCACTTGTCGACAGAAAGCCGATCAGAGTGGGAAAGAAATCGTATTTTTTATTGTCGATTCGACGAACCCAAGCTTTTATTATTATTATTAATATTATTCTGGCCTCAATTTTTGTCTTGACACTTGGCAGAGGGCGCAACAGCCTGGAAACGCACAACTGTATTAATCTCAACGCATTTAGCCCATTCGAGTTTATTTTCAAGGGTAACATTATGTTAATGTTAAACAAGACCTCTGCAGTTGTATGTATCGGCATTCTTTTACAAAACAAAAATCCTCATGAACCTTGTTCTTGTGTTCTTATCGATCAAAAGCTACGAAATTTGCAAAAGCTACTCCATGCCACTGCGAGACCGATAAAAATATCAGAAAACTATTACCAGAAAGTCAGACTATTTCCTTGGCATCAATCTGGAACAAAGGGTTTGCAACCCAAGATATATTTTGGAAAAGGCAGATCTCTAAACAAGAAGGCCACAAGCAGGAGCTGTTAGTGGATATATTAGCAGTACAATTTTTAGTTCAAGTGTCTACTAAAAATCCAACTTGAGGATAGATGGTCATATCCACCGGCGGTTGCAGGGGGGAGGGTACGATGGTACGGCCGTACCCCCTGTTGTTTCACGGACGCCAGGGCGAATGAAGGCAGAGCGTAGACTGATTTTATTTACTGAATGCCCATCCTTTGGAGTGAACGTGTTCTTGATCTTGCTCATTGCATAACAACTTCCACGTTGCTAAGTTCCGACTGAAACACTTTGGAGAAACGTTAAGAGGAAAAAATGCCAAAACATCGTCTCTTTGGTTCGTTTTTATTTTGCTTGCTGTTTCATTCAACTGTCAACAATCGCGCGGATCCTGTCCTCTAAAGTCAACAACTCCTTTTAAGGTCTTCTGTACTAACCGAGGACTCTACCTGTTACAGAGCAGAAACTGAAGAATTAATCAGAGAATCTGCGCCAGCCGAGAACGACAGTGAAGATATGATTTTCTTCAGCGATGTCATTAACCACAGCAATAAGACTCTGTCATACAGTTGCGGAAAATGAAACCCATAGCTCCTGCACCAATATTAGTGGATAGCGGGTCTCCAACGAATAACATAATCGCATGATGGAAACAAGGACGTGATTTTCAGTGGAGAAGTTAAGTTTTCAGGAGACGATGGATATAAGAGAAAATTCTGCTGAAGAGGAAACGAACGCTGACAAACACTCAGATGGAGAAAAATCTAATGAAACTAACCCTTCATAATCAACCGAAATCAAGGGCAGGATTTCGTTTCACAACACAGAGGCAAATCCATCTGTTCTTCATAAAAGCCACGAGGAAGACTTGGAGCGTTTGTTGAGCAAGGACAGAACTAACAACGCGGTCCATTCCGTAAAACATTCCTGGCAGGATGTAAAAGGGGATTTCATGAAAAGTGGTATGAAGAATATAATGGCTAGAACACTGTCATCAATCTGATGGCATGTTCTGCCATACATGCAGAGCTTTCGGATCCAAAACTGTATTTTCGAAGGGTAACCGCCAGGAAGATTTTACGGTAAATTGGATGTAGAAATTGGCAGAAAATTAAAGCGAAGCGTAAAAGACCACCTTAAAAGTGAGTACCATAAAGAAGCAGAAGAGGAACTTAATTTGTTCCTGAGGAAAAGAAAAATTGATGCAATACTATCTGAAGCAAGAGCGGAAGGGCTTCGTAGAAGAGAAGCATAGTGGCTACAAAACAGGGAAGTCATGGTTCGTTTAGTCAGGATCGTTCAGACCTTGGCTATACCTGTGCTCCATTGCGTGGCCACAGTGAAGGGGAGGGTAGTATATATCGTGGATTGTTGAAAGAACTTTACACATTGACTGCTGATTTCGATTCTGTGTTGGGGAGGCATACGGAAGAAGGTGCTGATAACGCAAAGTATATCTCGAAAAACATCCAAAATAACATAATCAAATCAATCCACGACGTTATGATGGACGAAAGAACGGACCGTTCGAAACAAAAACAAGTAGCAATATTCAAACGCTGGTGTCAGTAGAACTTACAAGTTCATGAAACCCAGGTTGCACTGAAAAGAGCGGAGTCGAAAAAAGCGGATTACTTACTGGATCTGCGAATATCATTGGAAGTGATAGAGTTGTGAAATGGAAAATCTAAGTGCAGTGTTACGATCGAGTAGTAAATATTCAGGGTCGCAGGAACGGGTTACAGGCGAAAGTAATTGATTTCTGTGGAAGAGATGTTCTCACCGTTCATTACTAGGCATACTGTCTAAATTTCGTATTAGTAGATAGCATGGAATACGTGCGCGAGTCCTTTTCATTGTTTGTTACCCTGGAGGCTTTGTATGTCAAGCCCTTAAGAATCTTCAATACAACTTAGAATATGCCAAGGTTTCTGCTCAGACTAAAGGACTGCTCTTCAACATCTAGTCATTTGATATCATTCTGTCGGTTCATCTTTTGAGACCCGTCATGAATGTCATCAATACACTTAATATATCGTTCCAATGAATTGACGCGGTTATGGACAATGATCTAGGAGGTGTTCAAGCTCTGGAAAACACTATCCAAAATATCAGATTAGTTGATCACTTCAAAACAATATATGAAGGTTCCATGGCTCAACGTGAAAAATATGGAATTCTTCTTCCTTCCAAACGCAAACGCTAGGTCAATGTACCCCTTAACAGAAAATATCAGTACTAGGGAAAGGACTCACGAGTGGCATAATTTGCCGTGCTGGATAGAGTCCTAGTTGGTATGAAACAGCGCTTCTCTCAAATATGCCGTTCTCGCCTACAGGCGTTCTAAGAAGTGTTGCCGCAGGAATCGCAATCTGAAGAGAAGATCAGAGGGATGACTGAGTTTTGAGACGTAGACTATTCTCTTCCGGAAGGTGAAATCGCTTTGTTGAGAAACGATGCGCAGTTTTCTGAAGCTATGACCATTTCCTTATTGGTGGAGTGTTTCGTATCTGCAGCGGCAGCTGTTCTTTACCGAACAGTAAAGTCAATCATTGGATCATTTCTGTGCATACCAATTTCGACAGCCAACGTAGAGAGAAGTTTCTCGAAGTTTTCTTTGGTGAAATCAAAAGTAAGAACCACCATGACACAACATCGACTCGAAGAATTATTGATAATGTTTGTTGAACGAAACGTGCACAGAAATGTTAATATTTCGCATTGCATTGATAAATTCAGATCGTTCTGCACTCGTAGATTTCTTTTGCAAACTCAACTGTTTGTTAACCCTGGTGTTTTTAACATGCACAAACACTTCAATACAAATAAAGGAAAATTAAATAAACCTTACTGCACCGGCGCCAAAAGAGAAAGGTAGATTTCGTCTGCTTAGAGTGTAAGATCGATGGTAATATTTTGGAAAGGAAGACAGAAATCAATGATCGATCATTAGTGAACTTTTGTCTTATGGAACACATATTAAAAAAAAAAAATTGTATTAATACCTCGTATCATATACTACATTTTATTATAACGAATGCAAAAGAAATTAACAATATAGAGGCATTGATTATATTATTTAATTATTAAATATTAATAGTTTCATTAGAAGCATATAAGATACCAAATTTTAATTAAAACAGGCTCATAAGGCTATTACATTTAACTTTACTGTAAAAAGACAAGCAAGCGTTACAGTTTGAATGTTCTAACAACATGTTCCTCAGACGAAACACTAATCAACATTAACGGAGTGTGTGTGTTTTCACAATGAAGTTAAGTGTAATACACACGGTGTGTCTTATTTATAGATATCCACCGCAGCTCTTAGGTACAAAGTCCCTGACGTCTACCACGAAGATATTTATCAATATTTTTTCGATAATCTATTACTTGTATACGTCTTCTTTAAAATAGCTGCAATTAATATTTAATCCAACCACTTTTTCTGTGTCTTCTGAAGACTACAATGTACAAGCTAAGTCGCCTCACTCGTGAATTTTTGCTTTATCAATTCCAGTTGGGGCATAATTACGGCAGACGCCACTAGAAACATCTGTTATGCGAAAGGACAAGGTGCTGTGAGTCATGTTACCGCAAAAAGGTGATTCTCAAAATTCAAATCTGGAAATCAGGAGTTGGCAGATAAGACACATTCAGGCAGACCAACCACCTTTGATTATGACAGTCTTTTGCCAAATAGTGGAGGCAAATTCATCTACCAGTACTCGGCAAATGTCCGCAGAAATCGGGTCTTCACAGTCAAGCACTGGAGAAGAGGAACAGAATTTGCCGAGTTGCACCGCATGATTTGACTGCAACACAAGCCCAACGACGAATGGATGTAAGTTTATGTTATCAACTGCTGCAAAACCCTTGTGATAATCGTTTTTTCTACCGAATTGTGTCTTCACATGAAAAATTGATTTCTACCGTAATCAAAACATGAAAAAACAGTTGTTAGACCCGGGTCAGCCACCTGAATCAGTAACCAAACGTGAAATATTTGAGCACAAGTTGATGTTGGGCGTATGGTGGATCTGTGAAGGTGTGGCCTATCATGAAGTTGCTCCAAATGGCCGTGAAATCATAGCTCAGCTTTACTCTAAACAACTCCAGCGAATGTTCGCTGCTTAGTCACAGAAATAATCTAATTTGGTCAATCGTAGATGAGTTCTGCTGCAGTCTGATAACGCCGCACTCCTTATGACAAGATCACCCCCTTTCCACACTACAAGAATTAGATGGTGTTGAACTTTTACCTCACCCAGCTCAGCCCAGATCTTGCTTCCAGCGATTATCACCTTTTCAGGCCCATGGCGCACTTCTTGCGTGGAAGGAATTTCCAAAATCAATAGGAAGTGGAAACTTTTCAGAAGTTCTTTTCTTCCAAGCCAAAAGGCTGGTATCAAGCAGACGTTCAAAGTTTGGCTCAACGTTGGCTAAAAACCATTGAACATGATGGACTCTTCTTTTAAATGTTAATGAGCCTTTTATCTTTTTTCGAAATGTTCGCAATAAATCTGCTCCACCAAGGGTATTAATATTTATGACTCGCCCTCTGTATTCTTGTCAGCCTGTTTTAATTAAATTAAGTATGGATACAACGCCTCAATATAATTATATCCACATAGGATGCCTGTATAATATGGGATCCTTTATACTAGTGCTGTATGTTCCAAAAACTTCTTACGTTAATTATACTGTATTATTAAACTTATAATAAAAAAAAAATCGTTATAAAGATTCTACATATAAAATTAATTTAAAAAATAGTATAAACATTCTACTAGAAGAGAAATCCACGAACAAATTTTAGTGTTCAAAATTATCAATGGATCAACGTAAATTTTAAATTTATTGAAATTCAATGTGAAGAAAAATAGATCACGTACTTACGCAATAATAGGTTTGCTTTTGAACTTGCTCCGCTTTTGTACATCATACATTAGTCACGTTCATTGCTAAATATAATGTAATACATAAAAGACGGTGTGACACTTTGTAATCGATTTCATTCTGTATAAGTACAGGGGGCGGGCGCTATTTTGCTTATCACGAATTCTGAAACCGCCAGTGGTCATATCAGTCCAATAAATGTTGTTCATTCACTTTATTTATTACAATGGTTTTGGTTTGAGGAATTATATTTTAACTTGGCTTTCGTGATAAACACTGCCGTGATTTTAAATTATTTTATAAAAGGAAATCTGTATAATATGATGTAAATATCGGGAAGTAAACTCTCGTTAAACGTCAAATTATTGCGGACCCCTCCCTTACACGCTTGCCCCTTGGGAAACACTGCTCTATACTATTAAAGCGATGCTCATAGGATGCTTCGATATTTTGATAACGAAAGAAATTAACTCGCGAAGTAAGCCTCGTGTAACACCTTACTTAAGTTTAGACAGGCGTGTCTTAACGTAACAAGACAACCGTCGTAAGCTGACGATGGTAAAATTAGAACCCCGCGTTAACGGTAATTTGTGTTTATATTACTAGAATAATCCACGTTAGTAATGTAAATAAGACATAAGTCGTTATATGTAGGCGGTTTTAAAAAGAAAATCAACACTGCTTTTTAACAGTAGAAAAGAAGAAAAAGGAATTGCTTTTATTAAAACACACACACATCTTACATGCTGAGCAAGAAACAAGTAGAATGCAAGCAACAATGCATATTCTGAAATCACGTCACTCGACTTCTTACAAGTGAGAAACAAGAACTTCCATAATCTCTGCTTCTAGTATAAAGCCTGAGTTCATTTCAACTGAACTCCTGGGGGACTCCACTCAATGCAAAGCACCGTAACACGAGTCTAATGGAATTTGCCTGCTCCTGTAGCGCTTTCACGGGCACTGGCTGCAGAAACCACAAATACATTTCCCGCTATGACTATTATAAACAAGCGGCTCTGCACAAAAGCTGGGAATTTAAACTAGAGAGAGAAATTGAGATGAAGGAGAAGCTTACTAGACTCAATCGAATAAAGATGAAAAGCAGGAGAACGCCTTCACCACAAAGAAATTAAAAAGGGAGACAAACTGTTCAGGCTTATCCTTAGCATGTTACATAATCAAGCAAAATTAAGTGTAGCATATCTAAAGCCACGTGATTATTATTAGCCTGGGTAAATCGCATGTTTCCTAAAGCTACCAATTTTTTTTTCTACCCACATCTCTGAAAGAAGTTCCTGAAGAAACAGAGTGTCTGAAAAACAAAATAAAATGTTCTCCGAATTGCGATCCATTCCTCGCATTTGACTTATTCTTCGTATGTTTTTACTTTATAAAGGAAATTATGCTAAAACCAGCGGGAAAAAAAAATGCTTTTGTTAACATATTTGATAATGGCTGCAACGTTGTTTGATGTGCATAAAAACGTAATTTGTAATATGAATAGGTGTAAAAATAATGCATTATGTACCTGCCATTATGTTGTAATAGTATGATTATTGTTTAAAAGACGGCAGAAATATATTGACCTGTGCTACAGTACAAGAAATATAAAACTTACGACATAACAACGAAACTTCAAACACGTTTATTACCATTATTACTTCGACTGGAAACGTACAAATTTGCTTGTGAATTTGTCTCATCATGACTTTTAACTCAGCATGTATTTAATTTATTACTTTCATTATAGCATACAACCTCGCCTCATTTTCAGTTAGGCATTAAATAGTACGAAACTGCGAAGCATGTATTATCTAGTACAAACACCACCTCTTGTTTTTTTTTTTTTCCTCTCGGTAGCTCCAACTCGTAAAGCTTCGAAAACGAAATGTCCTTCCTAACTAGATTCTTAATTAGCTGAAACTCTCTGATACTAATATTAGATGCCACGAATAATTAGCGATGTTAATATAAAGACTGGAAGGGGTAAGTTGATACGTGGTAGTCTGCTGTATAAATGGAACGAAAGACTAAATTAGGTTGAAATTCGAAACGAGAAAAGTGTGGGGAAAAAACAATACGACTAAAAAAAGTTCGATTAATCCCCTTGGAGACCATAAAGTTAAAAGAGAAAATTAATTCCGTGAAAACAATCTACGAAAAAGGAGTGAATCAGAGAACAACGCGGAGAAAACGGGAAGTTTTTCGTTCTCTCGGTTTCGAAATACCAAACCACCAGACGTGAAACAAGAACTTATCAACTTGGGTGAACTTCGCAATGAAGAGGCGGCGGGCGAGTCTTTTTTAAAAGCTTCTGCTGAGAGTTCCATCACATCACATTCTAAGGAACTCTCAACCCGAGGAACAGGAACTAATTACTCTATGTTCACTCTCTTATCAGTTTGTAGACAAATCTCGAGGTTCACCACTAAAGTGAAAACGTATTAGAAAAAGTACTTCCTTTCCCAAGAACAAGTGATACTGTAATGATGCATTACATCAGAGACGAGAAAATTATGTGCATATCTTACCTCTGTTGAAACTAGTACCAATGAGGTTAGAGTAACAACTTAGAGACGATCAGCTGACTGCGTACTAAAATGAAAGGTTAGAGCGACAATTTGAACATTTGTATAGGTATTCCAAACGAAGATGAATAGTGGAAATCTTACAATGGTGAAAACTGAAGTGGAAAATGTGCAACTTCATAGAAATTCATAGTATAAAACTGACGTAGAAAAAGGTTGTTGTGGCACCAGATTGAAAACGACCGGCTAAAAGGGGATCGCAGAACCTAAATTTGATGCCATTTTCTATCTACGTATTTTCGAAGAACCTAAGTTTCAAGCCATTTGCGATCTACGTATTTTCGAAGAACTTAAGTATGAAGCCATCCTATCTACGTATTTCGTCTAGGTGCTATACAGCGTCAGTTGTAGACTGAGTGCCTATGGTGCAAAAATATCGTAAGGGAGAGCTGAAGCCACACCAGATTGAAAACGGCTGAATAGATCGAGGTCGTTGAACCTAAATCTTAAGTCGGGTTCTCTCTATCTACTCTCGTTTAGACGCAAGCCTGCGTTACAGACGGACGAAACGAAAATAAAAGAGGTTCTAATTTCGAGACCCCCTAAAACGGATATATGAAATGCAAGACTAACAACGGAATTAAACACAAACAGAAACTACAGTCAAAAAGCTAAGCCTTCCTAGCGTTGTATAATAGATTATTCTTCTCGGGTTACAAGGTATGTGAAGTGTAACTCGCAGTCCGTATCGTGAACAACACAAAGTGTACCTCCCAATCCAACACTTCGTAACAACGTGAAGTGTAACTCGCAATCCAACATTTCGAGAACAGTGTGAAGTGTACCTTGTAGTTCAACGTGTTAAGGACAATGTGAATTGTACCCATCACTCCAACACTTCCGAGAACAACGTGAAGTGTAACTCGCAATTTAACTTTTCAAGAACAGTGTGATAGTGTACCTCCCAATCCAACATATCAAGAACAATGTAAAGTGTAACACGAAATCCAACAACTCGAGAACAATGCAAAGTGTAATTCGCAATTGAACGTGTAAAAGACAATAAGAATTTCACTCGCACTCCGACATTCGAGAACAATGTGACGTGTAACTTTCAATCACTGTTTCGAGAACAGTGTGAAGTGTAAATATCAATCTAACATTTCGAGTTACACGTCACCTGGATGATAAACCAAGAAGGATTAACAATAAAACAATACACATTTATATTACAACGTCTGGTCTACAAGTTTAGGGTTCTTCACGTAACAGTGTTAAAACGTAATACTGTATTAGATATCTCAATGACTAAGAACAGCTACCCACGTTGTGTATCCAATAATGTAAGTTATAACAATGGATTTTTTTTTACACCCTCAGTAAGTCCATGCGCGCCTTCCAGAGATCTTATTTATACTTTACACCTACGACAGGTTGGAAAGTGTTGGTCAGCGCTCCGCACCCACCCCTACACAAGATACAGCAATAAGAACAACTAGATGGATATGTTAAGTTACAGAAAAATATCTCAACTCAGCCTTGTCTTCGTAGCATAGACTAACGTAAAAAGGGACGGTGATATTACGCCACTGGCTAGGTTGATATTACTTGGTTTGCCAGGTAGGATAAAAATACACAACGACTTCATCATACAGCATATTAAGAAGATAACCCATCATGTATACCGATGAATCCACGTCAGATTACATTCCCACCGTATTTCTACATCAAATTTCTTATTCAACCTTGACTGCATAAATGATTAACATTGCCCATCCAATTGTTAACATGTCTGTCACGTACAGGTCACCTCTTTACTTCCACTCCGAAACGTTTCCCGGTGGTTGAGCTCCGGAGAGGGGAAAGAAACGGAGAATAATACGTGAGAGTACTGAAAACAGAAGAATCGTAATCCCAACCCACTTTTCCATCTTTAAAACGATTCAGATTCCGCAGGATGACTCTCTCATTAATATTCTACACAGAAATGAAATAAAGATTATTATTTCTTTTATTAAAGTAATCTTCGTGTAACACCGACACAATACCTTTCATGTTCCTCCTAAATGAATGAATGCTTTAAGGAATTTCGTTCCTTGTACAATTAAGTACAAGTAGATCAAACGTTGCATACAGTACAGAAAACTATTGTACGAGGTTAATGAATCTATTCAAGTCAATCACTGTCAAGCATAGTTAATAAACTTCGTTTCTACGAATACTAAGTACAGAATATCAGCTTGAAAGCAAATTCTTTATATCAAAGTAAATTAGAAAGAAATAATATTTTGATGGTAATTGTGATTTCAATTGTCATTCTTTACTTTGAGAAGGATAGGTCTGCTAGAAATTAGAAAGGGGGCGGAACAGAGACACAATAATACTTTTTTATTAACGGTTCATTATTCTTGGAAACAATACTAATATGCACTTCACTATCTTTCCAGTAACATTTTTGTTTTAAGTAAATCTGATTTCTTCTTTTAATCCTGTTGAATATCGTCAGTAAGCTAAACTAAACTTCTTTTACTTGTTATTCGTTGTTTGTTCCACCTGAAAAGAGTGACGACGAAATCGCCGAAACGACAGTCGATTAGGCTACAATTTTTCACGATGTTTTCCTATAAGCATGGTGTCTACTAATTTTGTGACTTGAAATTCCCTGAGTTGTCCAGGTTTTCCATTTTTTTTTTTAATTCCCTGAGTTCTTACCATAGTATAGTGGAACATGTACATAATACGCAATAACATTTTTTAAATCCCACCACCCTGTTCTCCTGTCCAAGCATATTGTACATTATCGATATTTTACAAGTGAAACAAAAGATAAATTCTTTAAAATAGAGGATTTTAGCACATTGAAAAAATCCGGTCAGCAATGGGAATCGAAAGCACGACCTCCGCCTTGCCGGAGCAGTGTTCTTCCCAACTGTGGACAGGTCCACCTCATAAATTTCCCTGGCTTTCCCTCATAAATTATAGATTTCCCTGAGTTTTCCAGATTTATAAAATTCCCCTGAGTATTCCAGGTTATACAGGGTGGTAGACACCCTGTGTAAGTTATATCAAGTTAACTCTAGTCTTGAAAACTTCAAGGAACGATGAACTGAATTATCTTCTTTTTCTGGGGGATTAAATAAATCATCAATGAAACCTTGATGTATGTCGGAAAAGATCAGCATAAAAAGTAAGATTTTTGTCGTTGAACAAAGTATAACTTCAGAACTATATGATCTTACATCTTATTCGTATGCTCACTACGTGCCATCAGTCTGATATATCTGACAACATTAATAATGTCGCAGCAATCTAGGGAGAAATAATATTCTTCAAATATTTTTCATGAAGATAATTAGTACTTTACAGAGGCATGTTTACTACCCGAAAGCCCCTAGGGCAAGATGAATCAACGATGGTTTATCATTGCCTTCCATCGCCTAGAGATAAGTCCTAGGGAGGAGACTTACAGTTAAAATGCATTCTGAACCTGTAGTTTAATATAGGTCCAACGAAAAGCCAACCCGAACTCCTTATTACAAGGCGACAAATGAATCATTCACCGAGAATACAAACTGTCGAGACACATATAACTTTTCTTTTAGTGCAGAAACAACACCGTAACGTGCGTGAACTCCATAATAAATTAATTAAAACATTGCCTGGTCGCAACTTAAAACAACTTATCTCATATACTGAACACAAAATTCACAACCTTCTTCAGTCTGGACAAACGGGTTGAACAGAATTTGTCCCAAATATTCTCTCGATTTCAGTAACTTTCAATGGTAATACCGAAGAAAGAAGTCAGAAAATGTCGACCTTTTTCCTTGTGCGTTACTGCAGAGTATACTCAATAAATTTCGAAAAAAATAAATAAAAAAGGATTTTAAAACACGCTATTTTAAGATGGACTAAAAATTAAAAAATAATAAAGTAAATTAATGTTATGAATCGGAAAATAAAAGCGTGGGTGCTCTTAGATATTATGATTTTATGATAAGGTAAGCAAGAGCAACCATGCTTTTATTTTCCGATTCATAAGATTAATTCAATGTATTATTTTTTACTTTTTAGTCCGTCTTAAAACAGCGTTTTTTTTTAAAAAAAAACTGCTTAATTATTTTTTATGTATGACAGATGAATATTAAAAACTCCCTGCGAGATAGACATGCCAAACTTCACAAAATAGATGCGGCGTTGCGTGCATTTGAGGATAATTTCCAATCACTTTATTAATTATTTAATTACAGTTAACTAAATTATTCTATCGTATATCTAATGATTGAATTTTGTATTGCCATCGGAAGGAAGCAAGTTTACAAAATTTCAAAGAAATCGGATGGTGGGAAGTGAGTTAAAATCAATTACAAGATTTGTACCAGAGATGATTACAGAGCAAGTTTATATAAAGCGTGTACTAACTACAACTGCAAAGATGTGAGCTTTATAAAAGTACCTGAGAGCTGGAAGTACGTAAGTCCAATTGTGACCAAAACGTTTTGTACAGCTTTCGGAAGGCCTCCAATATGGGTTGTTCGAATCTTGTATAATGCAAATAAGTAGGTCTCTTACGCAAAACTGAAATTAGGATGAGAACACCTACGATTTCTGGAACTCGTTTCTGCGAAGAAATTTTACATTTATGGGTAAGGGATGGGGAAAATCTGAAACTAAAGGAGTGTTGAGGAATGTGGCATAGATCACTGAAACAAAGCCAAAGACAATTAATTTCGATAGACTCATCTAATGGTTCTTTTCTCCTGCTCCTGCACAATACCACTTCTAAAATCCCAAACTGGTTCTTCAGAAAAAAAAAATAAGCACCTTGGAAGTAGTCTTTACAATAAGCTGATAAATAATACACCTGACCTACATTCTACTGTAATCTTGGACAAAGTCGTCTTTAACTTTGGGGAAGATGAATTCAGATAACCTCCATTCTCCTTCACTAATGTATGCTCTGTGAACCTTTGACATCCCGCTCCACCAGAAGTAAAACCACAATATATTACTTGCTGAACTAAAAAGTTTGCCAACCAAGAATAAATGGCTTAGAAAAGAAGCAGCTCCATAAATCCAGTTAAGGTGCTCTGGTACCCTAAACACCCTCGAACGTTAGCCCATTTAAAAAGGATTGCAACGTTTTAAACAATTTTCTCCCTTATTTTTAATGTTACAAACTTCACATTTTACCCACATCTAGAGGAGATACATATCTATGAATGGTATGTCTCACTGTTGAAATGTTGACAATTGTGGGTAACTCATCAATCTTTTTCCCTGCTTGCTCCTAGCGATATGGTCATTAGACACTCCCTCTCTTTAGTTGCTTCGTTCTACTTACATGGACAACATGGATAGGAACGAAAATATTTTGAGTGATAAAAGGAAACGAAAAGCTCATTATTCTTGCCGATCGAAGAAGATTCGTAAGGGATTTTGGCTTCAGAAACATAAGAAACGAGAAGAAAGAAACGGTGGAAAGTAAGTATTGTATAGTTATAATTATTTTAAATATATTTTTATGAATATTAATCTTCATGGGATTCACAATGATTCTTTTGAATTTTATGTACGGCCTTTAGGCACCTACAGCTCAGGCCAGGATATAGGGACGGGAAAGGATTCGGGAATGTGTAGGCCAGGGCATAAGTTGAAGGTGCCATCCCGGCATTTGCCTGGTATGACTGAAGAAAATCCCTGGAAAAATCTTAGTCAGGATGGTCGGCCGCTGTGATCGAACCCACGATCTCTCGAATGCTACGCCAACGCTCTACCAATGAGCTACGGCGGCTCGGTTCGGGATTCACAAGCAACACTTCCTTTTCTAAAGCTATGGTAGGTGTAGAAGTGAACCCCGGTCATATTGAAAATACTGGATCCCTTGTGTTTCTACAGATAGCAACCAATTCTGAACTTTCGAAGACGAGTTGTTTATTTATGTTCACAATCTTCGAAATTATTCAATTTCGAGTTATGAGCATGGGAAAGTGCAGCAAATTAAACTTGGAAGCTTCATAGCGTCCAGGCTAACCATAAAGAAGTTACTGAATTCAAGACTGGAGAAACTGTGCAAAGGATTTACCAGAAAGAATGGGAGATACCGATAATCTGGAAGTTGAATTATAATATTATGACTTTGAAACGGAAATCGAATTGGTTCTTGAATTGTCTTTTTGGTGTTCAAGGTTCAAGCTGGAATAGGTAAACTACTGCAGATATTGAAAGCAGTTTGAGAAAGGAACCAGAAAGCACAAACGTGCTCACTAAGCGACCAAAATGAAAATATTTCCCCTAAAAAAAAACTCAGTTGCTATAGCCTAAAATCCCTCGCTGCCGTAGTGTGCAAAGTATAGTCCAGGTGTTGGAAACTGCAGTGGTCTGGAGGCGCACCCCCCAGCGAGGAAAGAGAGTCACAAACTTATATATTTTTTTAGCAACAGTACCGTAAACCAGGTTACTTCGACCCTGGGGAGTTACTTGACCCCAAAATGTTAAAGTGATTTAAGTCGTTCCTGGTACTGGTTTATTGAAATATTCGACGTAGTTCTTAGCTTATCGGCGACGTACTAAGAACTACGTCGAATATTTCAATAAACCAGTACCAGGAACGACTTAAATCACTTTTACATTTTGGGTTCAAGTAACCCTGGTTTACGGTATCCGTCTTTATTTTTTATGTTAATAAATAGCCAGTTAGCATTACGTTTTATATCATTCTCGAAAAACTTATGTACGACGTGTACCAATGGGTAATGTTTGCAATTCAATTTCGATCTCAATCCTAATATGGAGAAAGCTTCTGTCAAAAAAAAAAAAAAAAAGTTTCATAATTATGTCTTGGTCTTGTTTTGCTCATTACTATCAGTGATAAGCAAATCGGTCATGCAGTCTAGGTCTACGGTATGTAAGACCATAGTAGTCTTGGTGCTGATCTTGTTTTGCTTATCACTAGAAACGATATAGTTTCGCTACTTTTCAAGATGTAAAAGTGCTTCTAGGCTATTATAATATTTCTGAAGACGACATCGTCACGATTTTTTTGATACTATACGAGGAAATGATAATGAATATCAATAAGTATCATGTTTTTTCTTCAAAAAATTATATCAAATGTTCGATATCTTTCTAGTACTAACTAGAAACCAAGAATAATTCCTCTCTCGAACAAGCACGGAATACGCTCTTGGCTCATAAAATCAAGTAAAAACGAAATTAGTATATTTCGTGAAGACATTATAATAATTTCTAAAATAGTAATTTTGACAAAACGGTAGTAAAATTGATATTAGCTATACTCACTAATCATATTTATGACGACCAGTACTTGGCCAATGGGCAATATATCTACAATTTTTTTGTGATTACACTGTTCTTGTTTGCCTATTATTTTTAAGACATCACCGAACTCACTTTGACCAAAAATAAGAAATTACATACTTCTCGATTTCTATGCTAACGATTGCATAGATCAACAAATCTGCGATAACTGAAATAAATCAGTCTGATATTTTTTTTCTTTTTCGGCAGCGTCCAGCTCCAAAGTAGCCATGTTTATAGAAAATTCCTTCGAACTTCAGCGTGAGGAATTACCTCTAAAATGTTCTGCTTATTTTCTCAAAATATTGTATACGTCGGATTCACACGATGTCACATTTGAAACATGATAAAGAAAGCTTTGCTACACAGCGGTTGGGGGAGGGGGAAAGTCGGTGGTAGAGCGCTCACCTCCGGTACTAAGGCCCTTTTCACACGAAGCAACCACCATGGTCGCGCCACCAACCGTGCCACCAGTTCGAAAATTGAGCACGAAGAAGCAGCTACTGTTGTTTCTCTGTTCTCACGTTTACTTAAACGCCGAAAGCGGAGAAAAAGTAAATTTTGGGTGCATCCATTATTACAAGATCGATCAACGAATGAATATTCTACATACTGTACAATAATCTGCGACAAAATTCGAAAAATATTTTTAATTTCACGCGGAAAGGCATTGAAACTTCTGATGGGTTGCTACAATATTTAAAGACGAACTGACTGGTGCGGATATACCAACATGAGAGTCAGCATACTCGATACAAAATTAATAGGGGACATGCTATCAGACAGACAAAAACCAACAGTCAGACAGAGACAGAAAACTGATCTAACGTTTTCATGTTTTCAAAATGAATAAATTAGGTTAGAAATTCATATAACCTCTTTTAACCAGTCACCGGAAAAAAGACGTTCTTTTCGATTGAAAGTGAATGGGCTAACTCGTCGTAGGCTGAAACTACGTATTCAAAGTGCCATAGTACTGGAAGCTGAACGACACATCGGAGGAAAGAATAGGGACTGCGCCCCAATGGTGCAGATCTGTCCACATAAACCCCCCTGGGGCTGCGCCCCCATAGGGTAAGTTTGCTCCATTTATTGTAACACACTCGTAATAATACACCTACATACCAAATTTAGTTTCTTTAGCTTCAGTGGTTTGAACTTTTGGGCGGCCATTTTGGATTAAACATTTTCTTATATGGTTGTGATCTACTCGTAATAGTACACCTTCATAGCAAATTTTATTTCTCTAGCTTGAACAGTGTCGAAAATGGTTTTTGGGCAGCCACTTTGAAACCAAGATGGCGACTTTTTCAAAAAGTTGTAATATTTTCCTAAACTACTCTTGATAACACACCTTTATACCAAATTTCGTATCTCTAGCTCAAACGGTATTGAAAATTATTTTTTGGGATCTGCCATTTTGGATCCAAGATGTGGTCTTTGGGGACTTTTGTAATATTTTCGTAACCTACCAGTGATGATGTACCGTCACAACAAGTGCTTTTAACTCCAGTGGTTTAGGCTGCGTATTCTACACAACAATTGCGTTTTGTGGCCATTATGGATCCAAGATGGCGACTTTTTCAAAATTTTGTAATATTTGCTTAATCTACTGATGATGAATGTACCTTCATACCACATTTCGCTTTTCTAGCTTCATCCATTTAGGCTATGTAACGGCTACTCAAAATTTCCGTTTTTTAGGTGACAATAGTTCTTGCAGATTGAATTTTTATCAATCTCAGGAACGAAAAGTGATGATAGAAAGTTACATACAAAAAGAAATGTTTATATAGAAGAGGATCAAAGCTGAAGGTTATTTTCACATTACAATACTTTGTAGCGAGATGTTTACTGTATACCAGAGGCCGCCTATCCTGACACAAGTTTTTCCACCTAACGGCCGTAGCTCAGTTAGCACTCGGGAGGTATTGAGCTCATTTTCAGCGGCCGACCATCTTGACTGCAGTTTTCCAGATTTTTCTTTTGTCACACCAGGCAAATCCTGGGTTGGTATATTCAACTTAGGCTCTGGCTGATACCTCCCGCTCTGTCCCCTCCCTTATCCCGATCTAAACCTTAGATGCTATATTAAATAAATTTAACTTCAACAATGGTTTTTCCAGGATTTTTTCCTCAGTAGCACCAGACAAATGCCGGAATAATATCTACAAGTTAGGCCCTGGACAACTACCTCACAACATCCTCTGCCCTAAACCTATCCCGATCCGAGTATGAAATGTCGAAAGGTCATAAATAAATTATATCAATTTAATATTTACTGTATCTGCAAATGTAAAACTTCCCTAATTCATTTTTCTCTGCAGGCAAGGCATCTTTATTTATAAAAATGTTTACAAGCTTCTTCCAGCATCTCTGCTTCAATTCTCTGTTTGATATTCTTCAGCAGTAATTTCACATACTGCAGTCCTTGACTGAACTTCGGTTATGAAGTTTTCTGTGTCGAAGTGTGCGTTTTCGATTTCGATATTCACGTAAAATTGTCAAATAAATGTGCCTCTGGTGGTTCGGAAAATCGCTCTCATGTGAAAGCCTTCATTTGAGACAATGGAACGACGTGGTGGCGCTGCCAATTTGGTGGTTTGGAAAGTCGCAGGATTCCGACACCAGAATTCTTGCCGCGCCACCAAAGGTGTACAACACCGTGCTCCTGGGTTTTCTCGGGGTTCTCCTACTTCCTCTCAATTTGTCATTCCACCAGTTTTTTCATCATTCTCATTTGTCTCCTTTCACCCCAAAAGGAGACAACCGTGGGACCCTAAACTAGAGATTCATTCATTCCTATCTGTACACAGAAGAAAAAATAGATTTGTTTTTTATACTTTTATCACTCAATTTGTATTGAAATTCCCCCGGGAGAAATGTTCTGAAATCATCCCTGGACATTGGCTATGCAAGATTATTATCTAATTATGTTCAAAATCAACTTCGTAATAATTGTTTCAATCATCGCGCCTTCCTGTCATATTTCAAGCCGGTTTGCCACCTGAGTTGTGTAACGTTTTGCTACTTCTTTTATCATTCCATCTTTCTGTAGTTAAAAGAAAAAAAGCCTTGTTTTGAGGTCTGGCTTATTGGTCATCTGATCTATACAACCTGAGTGAGGGATCTTCGCGAGGGAGCGAGTGAGGGAGGGAGGAAAAACAGAACACTGTCGCTGTTCTGGAACTAGAGATATGCACGGCCAATCCAGCCAGAATGTACCAAGGCCCGGCCCCGGAAAACTTTAGAAATTTTTGGTCCGAGCCCGGCCCGATAAGTTTTAAAAATTCTTGGCCCGGCCCGGATATATAAATTTTAAAAAGTTTTTGCTCGAGCCCCAATATATTTGTATCTGGTATAATAATAATAATAATAATAATACAATGCATAGATATGTGAGTGTTTGAACAATGTGATGCGCTTAGATTTGCTGGTCATTTTAATTTAATTCTACAGGACTGCTGTTTCAATTTATTTCTAACACAAAGGATCAAAATAATTATTTCGCTTTGAACAGTAGGATTACTTGTAGTCGCAGGTTTCTTAAATCCAGCAAAATAGCTAGTCAAAGTATAACTTTTATTTACAAAACAAATTATCAGAAATTTGACACCACCACCCCCCCTTCCCCCGCAAGACCTACATTTGCACGGTTTTTAACACCCTGACTTCATCCACTATTTCTTCCTGTGGGTCGCTGAAGTGGAGAGAAGAACAAAGAGTGCGGTTTCCTTTCGTTTTTATATCAAGACAACAACTCTGACTGTTCACCCCTTGGGACCCAGTGCTTGGATTGACCATATTCTGGTATTGACACGGACAATCAAAGGAAGCTTCAATACGCATACTGTCTTTTGTTATTTATTGAGGGAAGGGTATGCAGTCACTCGTGTGACTGCCGACTGGGGTCAACACCCCGGTGAACAACTAATCCTCTCTAGCGAAAGTGGAGCCGCTAAGCAACACCAACTGTAAATATTGCATTGTTTGTAATACCTTTCACTCCACGTGGCGTGCACACAGACTTGAACGTTTGGCTTTATTCCAATTATCGTTTAACGAAAGTCAATAATTATTGAACTGCTTTAAAGAAGTGCATTTAATCGGCCCGAGCCCGGCCCGACCTGAAGAGAAAGCAGTGTCGGCCCGCCCACGCGCGGCCCTGCCGAAAGAAATAGCGGAGCTGGCCCATTCAAGCCCGGCCCGTGCAGGTCTCTATCTGGAACCCAATAGGGAATGTCTCTTGAACACACGTCGTACAAAGAGCAGAAGTAGAAGCAGATTACCAAAAATAAAGGTACTATCGCTAGTTTAACCCTAAAAATATCAAGGTGAGTCCATTGGACTCATCTTGAAATATAATTTTATTTTATTAGTCCACTGTAACTGTCACCCCGAAGATGAGCTATCTTTAGCGAGTGTGAAATAGATCTGCGAACAAATTGTATCGATCGATTCATTAATACGACAAATCAAAACTGTTTTGTAGAAACGTAGCATAGCGTAGTAGTCCAATGGACTAGGCTGACACTCGAGAAATTCTTACTTTTTACCAGGTAACCTTAGCACAACGTCTCTAATCTTTTATCATCGTATTTTTTAATTAGAGGTATTTGGGTCTAGGTACCCAATGCTCACTCACTTTGCATACTGCACAGGATATATTGATGGCATTGGGCAGTGGATTACCTTGTGCATAGTGAATTGGAAGACAGTGGAAAGTGTAGCTTCAGAAGTCGGGGGAAAATATGTTCTCGGTCATTATATACCAACAAAAACAGAAAAATATAGGATGAAAATTTGGTGGATTGCAGATAGTAAGTTATTTTACCCGTTACAAGTATATGTGCAGGTGCGTGTGTGTGCTCTACCATATGTTCCAAAGTGTTCATAGACACAATGGAAAAAGTTTATATTTAAATATTTATGGAAAGATTGGTCTACTATTCGACATTTTTAGAAAAACACGTTGAGTCCAATCGACTCACCTTGACATTTTGTTACAAACTTCATCGTCTTATGATAATTACATGATTCTCTCCAGAGAGATTTATGATCCAAAGAATCGTGACGGTGGTTTGTCATCGAAAGGAGACGAAGGACGGGACCTACAGTTTACTGTTGATCAATGAGACCCCACTGGTAATCGAAAACGGGATCCCTTCATTATAAGACGAGGAGCAAACGCACCCATACGCCGGAGGCATAATCGTTTCACAAACATTATAATATTGTAATATATTTCTGTTGAGCAGAACTTCCACTGCATAACCAACATATTTATTGCTGGAAGTCAGTATATATGTAATTACCTTTTCTACTGCTTTATTACGAATATTTTACCCGTGCTTTGTAATCCATACCCATTGCTGGTAGAAATTTGCTTTGAAAACTAGAAAACACATGAATAACTTAATACAATCACGGTATCAGCCATTACTGAAGCATGAAGCTACTCATTTGCTTGAATCAAAACGTACATAATTCGTGATAAAGCGTACTAGCTAACAAATCACGTTACACTCGTTACAATGCAGATCAGATAAAAACTGAGATAGCGTAAACGAATTCCGCATTAATTAAGAATTCAAGAAAATAATTACACAGCTAAATAATACAATACTTTCTTACAGCCAACTCATTTGAATAGCATATGTTACATTAAATTATCAGAATGAAATCAAAGTCTGCATCGGATGTGCATACAAATTGTTTCTTTAAATAATAATAACTTACTCTATGGCTTACGGAGCTCGCAAGTTCATTGCCGCAGTAACAAACGTTCTCCATAGAATTCTATCCTGAGCAAGATCAAGCCAATTTGCATCACAAATATATTTCTCGAAGATCCTTTCTAATATTATCCTTGAAACGTCGTCTCGGTCTTCCTAACGGTCTCTTTCCCTTAAGCTTACCAACCACGTGAAACATAGTCTTCGTTCTCCCCCCAATCCGAGCTACATGGCCTGCCCACCTTAGTCGTCGCGATTTCACTATTCTTACAACATCGTGTGAGTCTTAAAGTCCGTGAAGTTCTTCATTATGCAGCCTCCTTCAGTCATCTCGTCCCATTTCGGTCCGTATATCTTTCTCAATATCTTATTTTCAAACACTCGTAATTTATGTTCATCTGTTAGGGTCGTACTGCAACTTTCGCAACTGTAAAGTATTACCGGCAGAATAATCGTTCTGTATATTTTCGACTTTCTTGATATTAATCGCGAGGTTAGGAGTTATAATAATAATAATAAACACCAATGAGATAGTAATTAGCTGCCGTGTTATCTCACAAGAAGTATCGTTTTTTCCTGCTGGGCACTACGGTAGTACTCGTGAAAGTGATAATTTAAGCTACATCTTTGATTTCCTCCATTAATATAACGAGATGTTCTAATTGGTACTTGCTGGGTGTAGTAACCATTACACATGTAATTGAAGGGCAAAGCCACATGTCAACTTTTAAAAAAAAAATATTTCTATTTTTCGTTTTACACTTCAGGAGCTGAAGCTGAAAGCCTTACAGCACAACTCTGCCCGTCTCAATGCCAACAACTTTTGACTCGGGAACTACTAGGGGTAAGTAGGTGGTTAAGGTATTCGAAAAGCCTCGCTAAGGCGAGTTCAAAGCTATACAAACCATGTCTGTCCGTTCGTCAACAAGGGAACAAATCATTTGGAAGAAGATTATTATTATTATTGGATGAGAGTTAATTTCCCAATAATAAAACACAGACTATTTTGTTAAGAGTTTAGTCATTTTAGTAAGTATACACTTCGGCCGGTCATGACTGTATGAGTGTAATGCAGTTTAAAACACACATGCATCCATTCCGCAGTCGGGATTAGAACCATCAACCTCACGAACGGCGGATATAGTGCTGTATTACAGCGTCAATGAATTGTGTGAATGAACATTAATTTATGTATTTATTTTATGTTTATACTGTATGCAGATAAAGTAGATCTGGCATGGTTCAGGTAAATACTACTTTCCAAAACTCTGCAAGGAGGATAGGAAAGGGGTGTCCAGACTTTTGTACCTCAAATATCACAACCGGCACTCTTATGTGACTGTGTATCTAAATAAATACACAGTGGCTGAAGTGAGGCGGTATGTGCCGGGATGCCTTACCGGCTTGTTTTTGAGAGCTAAAAGCATACGGAAGAACAGTAAGCGAATATTAAGAAAATATACCGCCTTTGTTTCTCTCACTTCGAGGACTGGGAATGTACAAAACTTTGTGAAAATAAAGTTCAGGATGCGCATTTCAATTTTTTTAAAAAAAGCACGTAGTGGGATATATGTTTTTCATGTACTCGCAGAACGTTTATGATCTGTGACGATAGACACATTGTGACTAGCCTTGAACGAACTGTAATATATTATTAGTTTTACTTCTATTCCACACTAAACAACAATATGAGAAAGATAGCGGTAATTTATAAGAGTAACTATTCACTAAATAATTTATTTCCCTATCACACACTCGGGAAAGCGCTTTCAAACACTCACACAAAAAAGGGGTAACGAAATTGCAATATGCAAATTTGAAGCGAGTTCTTTCTTTCCTAGCCACTTTAAGAGAAAGAACCCTTAAAATAAGCTTCACAAAACAAGAAAATGGAATGGAGCTTGTGGAGGCAGACATTTTCCTTTTTATGGTCTTCCAAGTGGGAATACAGCCAAATCAGTTTGCCCCAGTTGCTCTTCTTACGTAAGAAAATAAAGAAAGCTTCCAGTTTCCTTAGAAACCAGAAACTTCTTTAAAAAAAATAATTTAAAAAGTCAGAACTATGTAAATCAACACTCTGCTGAAATTTAAGGAAAGTCAAACGTACAGCCCACAAGGGTACTGTTAGTTGGCTTGACTCAATTAAAAAAAACTACTAATGCCATATAAAATCATATTCACTCATTTACCAGAGTATTTTACGCGGTAACCACGAACTTTATGCAACAATTATCATGGTATTTAGGACTTTAGTTTTATAAGTACTCGTGTGTGTTCAATGCATGATCAGTTCAAACATTTTGCAATTCAGGAGTTGTTTTCTATTTTAATTATGCTATCTCCCTTGAAATTGAATTTATTTAAGGCCTTCTGGCATCTTTGGCTCAGGTCGGGATGGGTTAGGTGGAGGATGGGAAAGGTATCTCTTAAGCTACCATCCCAGCATTCGCCTGGTGAAACTGAGGGGAAATCCTGGAAAACTTGTCAGGATGGTCAGCCGTGGGGTTCGAGTCCACGTATCTACCGACTGCCGATTCGAAGTCCGCGCAGTTACTGCCCGGACCACGCAGGATGGTTGGTTTCTCTTGAGTTTATTCTTTGTACTTTAAACTCGATGTCCATTATTATCTACTAGCATGTATTTAGTGATATACATGTCTATTCGTATGCCATCCTGCAGTTCCAGTAAGTTCAAAAGAAGATGAAATAGAACACTACAGAGGGTGTAACAGAGTTAGGCATACAAATATCGCAGGCGGATTCCTGACACACACACGCAAAAAGATTCATTTTCGAGAAATAAAGAGTTCCAATTTAAAAGCCTAAAAGGAACTTCTTACGATAGTAAATAAAATGAATGTTTCCGAAAACCTGTAATCGAATCTGTTTGGCTCTTGTTTATTCGAAAAATGAGCTACAAACAATAGTACAGAAAACGTCAAATAGCCCACTTTGGACAAGACACCATTCCAAGTACTGTACCTACAAATAGTTCAAGTTACAAACAATGGAGAATTCAGAGGAATAAGATCGAGCTACACTAGAATACACATTACTCGCACAGACAACAATATGAAAATAAAGAATAGAAAAATATGTGAACAAACATTTTCAAAATGATCCAGTGAGTTACGCATCAAGTTTCGGATGGCGAACCTGGTTCCAATGTTTCAGCAAGATACGCCACTGGTTTCAAAAAAGTATATAATCAGTTCCTCAACAAGTGGAAAGAACGAGGTCGAAGTGGACTCTAGGCACATCTGATCGCGCAGAATATATTAAAGAAAATCTACAGAGAAAAATTGCTAAATACTGTAAAATATTTTTTTGTTTCAATTAGTAATGCATTTATGAACTAACCTGCTCTGCTAGACAGAAAACTATCACGAATGAGAGAGAGATTTATCTAGTTATTGAAACGCGCATCCTCCTCTTGATATCGTGTTCTCTAGCACAACTTGTAATTGCATTGACGATCTCAAAAATCCTCTCAATAGAAGAAATCTTTACATGCTCTTTACCGTAACATCATGCCACACAAAAGGTCAACATCGTACTTACAGTATCTGGTTGATGGCTGTCTCCTCTGCCAGTTGTATCGTTACTTCTTTCCGGAAACCACGTCAAATCCCCTATAGTTTCTACAGCTGACCACGTCCTATCAAAAAAAAAAGAAAAAGAAAAGAACAGTAGCTACAAATTCAACTATCATTACATTCCTTGTAAATCAACAAAAGTAAGGTTTTAACATAAATAATACGGACTCTACATATCTACCCATGTGCTCCCAGTTTGCTTCAATAATAATCAAATTAAGTTTGTCTCGGTATTTGAATGTAATTTCTGCACAGAACTGACTTTACATAAGTCTCTTGATGAGTTCTAAACTTTAGCGCATTACAGGCTTCAAATGCAAAACATTATCTACACCTTATGCTACTATGAAGCATACGGAATGTAAGGTACAGTTTCAAATCCTGAATTTTTACTGTAAGAAACTTAACACTGAAAAACCTAAACCATATGTAAGTTTCTCAATTACATGCAAACGGAAGTGCATAGCTTTTGGATATATATTTACTGTTTCTGATAAAGTATGATGACTACTTTTGTCACGAAATTCGTAGCCACATAACGCTCTGTTGGTTTGTTTCCTAACGTATGGCATGAGCTGTGCGTGAAGCTTCCTTTAAAATGAATTCCTAACTCTGTTCCGTATGTCTTGATTGTTCCGTTTCGCTTGTCCCTCCATCGCACTTGGTAACTGTCTGCCTCAGCTGTGTGAAATGTTGCCCCGTTTCTTTGACACCTTACCTCGGTAATTTTACACTAAAAACAACAAAATAAAGCACCAAATACGCAAGATAATGTCATTATCATATTTATTTCGCGTGCGCGCGCGCGCACACACACACACACACACAAAGACACTTTCATCTATGGATATAATTCGTCCCTCTCGAGACGAAGAGGCGTATCTAAAAAATTATCGAAAATGAGTTATGACTGACTACCTTCTTGATCGTCTCGTCGGGCTCTACATGATGGTATAACAGGCGTGTTTCAACGAGCTTTCGTTGCTTAGTTATATAGTTTTACCAAAAGGGCGTACGCGAAATCGAGGGAAACCATCTCGAGACAAAGAGGCGTATCTGAAGATACGCCTATTCGTCTTGTTCTTGAAGCGCGTTCTGCAATTGTCTTATGAGATACGCCCCATTTTAGCTACTTCTGCACTGTTACATTTTCGTAGTTTGTAAGTCAGTCAGGTATAGTAAGTCAGTTTGTGTCAATTACAGCGCTTTGGAACGTAATACAGTTTGCTTGTGAGTTTTGTTTCCCGCATCAGTTAAATATTTGTTCCTGAACCCTAAACGACCTTTAATTTGCTGCTTTTTTCTTTTTTTATATAGAAAGGGAAGGCGTTGACATTATTATAAATCGAGCTAGTATTTTTTATGCTTGTCTTCAAAACGACAAGTGAAAGAAAAAGTTCCGACTTTTTGTTTTTGTGTTGCTAAACGTGAATGTTAACCTTGAGTAAGCCCTTTGCGGTATGAACGACAATAGTAAATTCTTTGTACCTAGCAGTCTGCATTAAATTTTTAGCTGAAACAAATGCCAGTTAGTTACAGAATAGCAAGGGATCACCCTGTGAATGTTTGCTGAGATTTTGCTGTTGCTCTACACAATATTTGAAACATCAATTCGGAGCTTTTGAACACTGGGAAGATGGATGTTCTAGTGCAGTGGAGTGATGATAAAACAAAGAACGTTGTCTCAACAAATGAACTACAGTGTGTGGGCAGAGAAGGTAAAATCAGAAAAGGACACAAGGTTAGAATGTTTTATGGTGATAAGTTTTACTATGGAACTGTGGTGGCTACAGAGGATTCTTGTGATGATGAGGACAATATTCCATTATTTCAGATGAAGAAAAAGAGACTGACTGTCGATGAAGATGATCTTCCTTTGGCCGAATTAAAGAATATCAGTGGTTATAGACAAAGCTTCAGCAAATACATTAGGAGATCGAAATGGTACAGAAGACGGTGAAGACTTGGAAGAGTGTGTAAATCAGAACATTTTATGTGCAACGCAAAGATGAGAATACAATAAAAGAAGACACATCAAAAGTACGCGAACCAGTAGAGGGGAAAGAAGATACAAGAAAACAAGATGTAGGCACCAGGGATCACAATTCAGTTACAACAGAGGATGCAGGAGGAACAGAAGAAAGTGATATAGATATTTTCACAAGCTGTGATGATAGTGATGATGACCCGACATACCAGCTTCCAAGATGTGACGTGAGATGCTGCAATGAAGAAGTTTTTGCGTCATGTCACGTATGTTCTGCTCTACTTTGCTATGGTCATTTCACAAGTCCAGGCCCACGTGAAAATGAACACAAGCACTATGATAGCCTGGAACGACTAAAGAAGAAAACTCAAGATACCCCTCAGTCGCAGCAGGCAGCTCGGAGACCAGAAGACTTTGAAGTAGAAGGCAGTGAGAGAGAAGAAAGATGGCAACCAAGAGAAGTTAAAGAAAGCAAGAAGAAAGTAGCACAATCACGAAGAATTCATGGTACGGAGTATGTTAGTTCTAAAACAGGAAAGACTATACCTGCTAAAAATTTGAAACACATTTGCAATTCTACTATCTGTACAAAACTAGGTAGGAAATGTGATTCGTTCTCAGAAAGTGAAAGAGGTTTTTTTTTTTTGAAGATTTCTACGCAACTGACAACATCCAAATGCAACGTTGTAACAATCAGCAGAATTTATCATAAAATACTCGTATGCCGATTAAATTTTTTTTTGTCTCATCATGGATTTGTTCTTTAATTCTGTATATGCAAATCAGAAGATGCATTTCCTTTTAAATAAAGTACTCCATGTACAGAGGAAAGGTCCTCATATTCATTTCTACACCCCATTCCTTTCTTTTCTTTTTGAAAGCCTCTACAGAACAGAGACAGCCTGACCAGTTTCCAAGAATATGTTTTGAGTTGAGCTTACAAAGAAGCCATTACTGACACAAGGTGCTAAAAGGTACTGTACCACACAAGCAGTTTTGGAAAGAGAAGACAATTG
This sequence comes from Lepisma saccharinum, assembly GCA_022664845.1. Classification (NCBI taxonomy): domain Eukaryota; kingdom Metazoa; phylum Arthropoda; class Insecta; order Zygentoma; family Lepismatidae; genus Lepisma; species Lepisma saccharinum. The sequence continues at coordinate 566 of JAGDQP010008010.1, read as the reverse complement.
AAGCCATCATAAAAGCTGCATGAGACCTCCGTCTCCAAATCTGGAGTCAAGCAGCGACAGCTTGGCTAGGACTTCACTAGGACCCATTATTGGTGAAATCCAAAAAGTCACGTACGACGAATTAAACTGTTGAAGGAATGAGCAACGGATTTTTAGAGAAGCGACGCTTGAATAGAAAGAACAACATGAGGAGCGAATCGAAAAAGAGAATTTTAAATTTTTGGAAAGAAAGAAAGAGGTCACGAGCATTTTTTTAGAAAGAAGAATGAATTGGAGAGTCAGTGCAGTTTTGGGAGCCAACACCTAACATCACAAGTGAGCACGGTTCGTTGTGACTGGAATAGTTGACATACCTCTCGCGATATTTTTATTTGTGTGCCAAACTCTAGTAAGTAAACATGCGCAGATAAACGCCGACGTGTGCTCCCAAAGTTTGAGTTACCTTTTTCGCGCATACTATCTCTTCGATCGCTTCCTCATTACTATTCAAAGTTACAATATGTTGTGTGTCTCTCCGTGCCCTTCCCGAAGCAATGTGCTTCGGTATGAGACAGATATTCGTGACA
>JAGDQP010008009.1:33006-64786 GCA_022664845.1 Lepisma saccharinum | reverse complement strand
GCATCTGTGGATTCTAGGGGAAGAGAAGGAGATGAGGAAGGAAAAGAGGTGGTATGGAATGGCATTATAGGGTTAGGAGAGGACTCAGAGATTATTAAAAAGATGTTAAGAAAGCAGGGTGTGAGAGTGTACAGAAAAGATAGTAGGAAGTTGTTGGATTTAGTCAGAAGTAAAGGGAAGAAGGAGCAGAAAGGTGTCATTTATTGTATTAATTGTGAGGATTGTGATATGAAATATATTGGAGAGACGGGTAAATTGTTGAAAGAAAGAATTAAACAACATAAAAGTGATGTGAAATATGGTAGAGAGAGTAATGCTATATTCAAACATGTAAAAGAAAAAGGACATAATGTGGACTGGGAAAAAGTGATTGTGTTAGAACATGAAGATAGTATGTGGCCTAGAAAATGGAAGGAGGCCTGGTGGATAGAAAAAGAAGTAGATAAGAACTTAATGAACTGGACCAAAGGTTTTAGCATTAATAAAGAATGGAAGATTATTGTTGACAAACACAGAAATATGTATGTTAATTGAGGTGTTAGGGGGCTCTAAGTTTGCTTCATGTTGATTCTCTCTTGTTAACATGGGATGTATTTTGGCGTCCCTGATTGGCAGTTTGTTCCGGCCAATGGAGATGCTGCTTGATCGGGCGTCTCTGATTGGCTGCTTGATTCGGCCAATGAGGGAGCAGGTAGATTATTGGGCCTGTATTTATATGTGTGTAATTTTTTGTACAGACTCAGTGTATGTCTGATGAGGATCTTTGCTAGAAAGTCGAAACGTTACGTGTAATTTATTTTTTACGAAAAGTATAGTCTTGTTCAGCAGTTCAGTGTTTTATTTTGATTATTCTCATGAATAAGTTTCAAACATAATGTGGTTTGGGGATTGATTAAGGTGAGCCCAAACTCAATATACGTAATTTAGAAGAGTTACTCGTAGTCAAGAATATATGTATGGTATGAATACATGCATCGTTGATTCATGGTAGGAAAAAAATAGCGTTTACCATTAATGATTACTTGAATATAGGAATCATTACTTATGTTTTTATTAGTAGCTTTTTCCTTTTGGCAGCACAATCCCTGCATTTAAAAGAAATATTCTTATCCATAAACCATCGAACCTACTAGCACTAACGTATACGTTTATCATAGCTTAAATATAGTCAAATTAAAGCTTTATTTTGTTGTCCTTTTTCATTAATCCTAATATGAATTCAGATAAGGAGAGGATATGTTTCATAACAGTTTTTGTGTCGTCGAACTTGGTCACTTAAACAAAGGAGGAAAATGAAACACATAGCTACAAGAGGGCCATTTACTGACAAACAATCAGATTTTCAGGACACCATAATTTTCACTGCAGTTTTCAGTGGCAAAATCACTGAATGTAACACTTTTCGGTCGTTTTTCTTCAGTATTGAGAAATGTTGAACATCAATAATGAGATGAACACCAACGTCGCAGGCCTTGAAGAGAACATCCTTAAGATAGCAGCCACTATTACCTGAACACACTCGCATGTCACAATGAAGTTGTGACATGCCCTGCGTATTACTCCTTGGGGAATAGCAGCAATCTCTTGGGGGATGACCTGCTTCAACTCCGGTAATGTTCGAAGTTTGCGGGTTAAGTAACCCCACCTGAAATAGTCACACACTGACAGATCTGGGGAACGACAGAACTGGGAATGTATGGTATGTCTCACGATCATCGATATTGCGATCTTTGCAATTTTCCAACACTTGTGAACACTCAAAAAACGGCCAAAAAGTGTTATGTTCAGTGATTTTACCACTGAAAATTGTACTGAAAATGATGGTGTACTAAAAATCTGATTGTCAGTAAATGAGATTCTTTCCTTAATAAGTGTTTCATTTTCCTCCGTTGCTTAGTCTTTTTAGGATTGATGTTTAAAAATATAAGATATTTATGCCCCACCCTTTACAAAATATAGATGTCGAAAACATTATGATTATTTAAGCATCTAATTGTACATAGAATTTCTGCAACAAGAATACGTACAAAATTTAAAAGAGAATTAATAAAAAATATTTAAATCTGAAAAGAACAGAATTGAAGAGCTGAATGCAACTTTTCAGGGAAACTAAGAAAACGAAGCAGAAAGTTCAAGAAACTTCATTTTTTCAGAGTTAGTGTCAAGGAGACATAATTACTTTGGCCCAACAAAGACATTTTTTTATTTGCAAATTAACAAAACAATATTGAAAAAAATAATACAATAACTAAAAAAAAACGTTATTTAAATATTCATCAAGTGTGTAAACACATCCACCTGATACCTTCTTAATTTCTCTCTTAGACTTAGCATGGTTACTTATGCTATTTACTTCATCAAGAAGAAGATTATTATAAAACGATACATCTACGTAAAATTAAATCTTTCATAAAGATATTCCATATACTGGCACCTCCATATTGTCTCTATATTTTGTGGATATTAATGTAGATTAGTGTTGAATTTATATAAATTAATCTTACAAATACTTCGTAGATATATTTGCATGATACCGTTAACACTTTTGGAATAAAATTATGCTTAGTAACTATTTGAATTCAACAGCGAAGTTAAGTTTGCAACTGATTCAATGTAAATTATCATCACTACTGAACTGTTAAACAGGGTTAAACTGAGAAATTTACTCCTTGCTTACCTATATTAATATTTGAACAATGGAAAACGTAAAAACCGGAACTCAGCTGGTGAACCCTCTTAAATAGTAACAGCTTACACATTTCTATCCCACAAGTATGAACATAAGTGTGATTGTCAGGCACGTATCCAGAACTTGGTTTTGGGAGGGGTCCATGGGCTTCCGGGGTAGGGGTCCAAGGTGTTTGGGTATGAAAAGTATATTAAATATGTATAATTACGCCTGAAGTTATACTATTTTCCCATAAAACTCTTGAGTTTTCTCCCTAAATACGTGTCTGATGATTATCAACAAGTTTTACAATTAAAATTGCGAAATTTTCTTTTTTTATTATATTGGACCTTGATTAAAATAGTTTAAACTTTTACTTATGCAATATACAGAATAAAAGGTAATAGGTTACACTTCATTTTATTTAATCAAGTAATATCTCTGAACAGTATTCGTTCCGATGCTAAGCCTGCCTCATGCACGAGTGGTGACATCCCTAGGTATTACTACAATTCTCGCGAAAGATTTTATTTATTTTATTCAAAGTACATATCCTAGATACAGATTGTGGCGCCCATTTTACAGTAGAAATTAACATAGAGAAACTAACAATAACAGAAAAACTATAGTATGGACCAAAACAAATATACTAGATATAAGAAAATATCAATACGTGTGATATAAAGCTAACTCCCTTTCACAAAGTTTCATAAGGGTAGTTTTGAGAAGGTAAAGTCAGGAGGGTTAGTTAGTGAATGATAAAGTGTGAGAAGTCTGATTAAGAATAATTTCCTTCGTAAAGATAGCCTTGGAGTTTTGATGTAAAGGTAGTCACTGCATCTGTTATTAGGTCTCGGAACACGGTTTTAGAAAGGAGGAGTCACATATCAGAATGGACGACTCAAGCGGGATTCCAAGTCACTTATCATCTTCTTAGTCAATTTGTAAGCAGTGATAAATTTCGTTTTAGATGAGAATCCTTTAAAGGATTGTACAGGAAAGAAGGTCTAACAACATTTGATTCGTTTGTAGACAGGTTTTGAGATGAAACATACACAGTATTAATAACATTTTAGATTCCACAGTTCATTGTACATTAATGTAATTCCCAACACGAACTAGTCATTTCATAATTCAGAATACTTAGTATCGCCACTTACAAGTTGATTAAACTAAGATTACCTCAAGGCAGTGTCTTGAAGTAATTCTTTTTCTGTTACCTATACGATTTTTCAAATCCTGTATCGTCTGTAGCTATGATTCGCTTTAATGACAATATACCAATAATTATATCAGATAAAGACGTGGTTAAAAAAATTAAGTGTTGCTCAAAAACTAAGAAACTTTAAGGGATACTAACTACATCTAACAATATTCGTCATTTATCTGATATTGAAATAAAATTAAGGTCACGCCGTGAAAAAAAAGCACTGTTATTGAGATGGTAGGATTGGGCTGTTTTATTGATTTTATTTTAATAATAATGATCAGTCCTAGGCCTCTTGATAAAATATCTCTCCTACGCCTTAAAAAAAAACACAATAAAATGCATTTGGGATTTGAATGTTTAATATTAGTTATAACAAACACTTGAAGTGCGCACATACAATGTTTGCCTCAAAATCTAACAGATTCCCGATCTTACAACATCCTCATTTAATTTGATGGTGTTACTATAGCACTGTTTTGTTTGACAAAAAGAAAAACTGTCAACTTATCCGTATGCAAGAATCCAAGTCAGTGCAAAAATATCAAATGTATGGATTGTATGTTTATTCTCTATTCTACATTAAGACGATGCATGAAAATAAAATATACTGACCTCTAACTTTGGAGTGTGAATTCCCACAATAAAATCCAAAAACGACATACTCAAAATAGCTATAATCACAGCAAAATCACTCAATACCGTTCGTACCTGAAAGAGAACCGTTCTTGATAATGTATTCATGATAGCTTTTACATAAAGCACTGACTAATTCTAATTAGCAAATCAGAATTACCTAGCAGTTTATGCAATACAGTTTACATGTTACAGTTAGAAATTAAAGACAATAGGAAGTTTTTAAAATTCATTTTATAAGATATATGCATAATGACAACTTAATTTGTTCTTAACAAACTACTAAGTATTTACTAGTTAGACTTATATTTTTAAAAAGAAGTCTTTAGCTTGCTCAATTCACAATATTACAAAATATGTGTTATACAATATTGCAGTCTAGATGTTTATCTGTACCTGGAACGTTAGTTACGGGGCATTTTACTCTAAATTACAATTTTAATGAAACTGGTATATTGGTGATCACAAACTTATTGGACAGTTACATAGCTGTAACCTAAACTATTAAGTTGTACAGAATCAAGTAATATTTTTGTCAATTTCTTTTAAAATCTGAAACAGAGGATGACGTATCGCCTCCATGCGTGATAACCTCCTTGATCTACGTCAAATAACATTCAATCGTTAACATTCTATCCTCAACACTTGCAATTCAAGAGGATTCGTTTAAAATATGAGTAGTATTGAGTAGCTGGGAAAATATCTAAAACGTAAAACATAGTACATACACAAAATAATTGTAACCATTTAGCTTGTTACCTCCACCAAAGAGCGTTCTAAAAGCACACTTTTATTGTAACCATTTGTTTGTGTATGGAACTCATAAAATAAAGAAGAAGTGAAGTAGAATCGTTTCAGTAGAAGTTGTTATTATGTTTTTACTGTTTGAGTTTTACTGTAAAAAAATATTTAGCACTACCTGTCGCGTCCATGCTAGAGGGAATTTTGGTAACTGTATATCCTTAATTAATTTAGGACAGTCATAACTTTAGTGTTTAAGGATTAGTGTTGAAAATAAGTGTGATGAGACTTGAACCTTACAGTATTTTGTAACTTTTCTCATACAATTAGAATTTAGAGATGCTATATAAATGTCATAATTATGCTATTATAAAGAAAAATATATTTTGATTAATTAAGTATATGTAGTTTTACTTAATTTTTTATTTATTTGAACTTACTTTTCTCTAATTTTCATAGAAGGTATGAGGTATGAACCCTTTACATATTTATCATGGCATTATCACGTACGTTTATTTATTGTCTCTTAGGTCACCTCTGTTCAATTTTATATCACCTTTGTCCACAGTTACTTACTCTATGGTTTACGGAACTCACAAGTTCATCGCCGAAGTAACAAACGTTCTCCATAGGATTCTATCCTGAGCAAGATCACGCCAGTTTTCATCGCAAACACCTACCACACGAAGATATCTTCTAAAATTATCCTCCCAATGTCGTATCGGTCTTCCTAACGGTCTCTTTTCTTCCGGTTTACCAACCACGATAGAATATAATCTTCATTTCCCCCCATCCGAGCTACGTGACCTGCCCACCTTAGTCGTCGCGATTTCATTATTCTTACAACATCGGGAGAGTAGTAAAGTCCGCGAAGTTCTTCGTTATGCAGTCAACTCGTCCCGTTTCGGACCGTATATATTTCTCAAGACCTTATTTTCAAACACATGTAATTTATGTTCATCTGCTAGGGTCGTACTCCAACTTTCGCAACCGTAACGTATTACCGGCAGAATAACAGTTCTGTATATTTTCAATTTCAAGTTTCTTGATATTAATCGCGAGGTTAGAAGTTGTCCGATGCTAAGCGACTTTTTTATTTCTTCCGTGACCTCATTTTTGCTTTTGTACATATGCTCACAAATATTTACATTTGTTTACTTTCTCTATATTCTCATTCTTAATTGTTATGTATTTATTTCCGTTATTCCCTGTGTTTCGGCTTGTTATCATGTATTTTGTTTTCTCTATGTTTAACTGTAGACCTATCTCATCGCACGCTTCTACTAAGACATCGGTGTTGCTTTGTAGGGCATCTATATCGTCCCCTATTAAATCTACATCATTCGCGTATACGAACAGTTGATTCAAGTCATTCAATGTTAGTCCCTTTTCATCCTCTTTAATTTTCTGAATTGCATATTTTAACGTAAAAGTTAAACAGTAGTGGTGAGAAGGCTTCACCTTGTTTCAATCCGTTGCAAATCTCGAAACTATCTGACATATTATTACCTACCCGTACTCTGCTTATGGGGTCACTGAGACATATCCTCACTAGTTGAACAAGTTTTTCGGAATTCCAAATTGTACCAGAATATCGTATAGTTTTTCAATTTTGATAGAATCATATGCTTTCTTAAAGTCAATGAATAACTGGTGAACAGTCCCATTGTATTCCCATTATTTTCAAAAATTGTGTTCATTTCTAAAAACAACGGTAATCATCTTGAACAAGTTTTTTGTGGTATTGGAAATCACTATAGCTTACACGAAAAATTTAAAAATAGCCTTTTTACATACTTCGATTCACCCATTCCAAAGGTACTTACACTTGTGGGGAAAAAGGTTGAATTTTTGAAATCCTTAATTTGAACTGACAAGATGAATGTCCCGAGAAAAAGGATAATGGACATTAAAAATACGTCGGGCACATAATGTGGAGTATCGCATCCATCCCCAGTCATGGTACCATTATAAGTCTGAAAGGAAAGTAAATAATAGTAATAATAATAAAAAAAAAGGAACGAGTTGTAGAAATGTAAGTTTAAAATGAAAGAAAATTAAATTTTTAACAAATTAAATAAATTATGACAAGCACTGTACGAGAATAAAATCCATTACCATGTGATAAATATTCTCAAATATTAACACTTCTAGTTTTGCTCATGAACAAAGCTTAATCCTTTTTTCACATTGTCTCTTTTGTGTTATTGCTAGTGCTTCCCTATTTCTTAATTTCCGTTTATATTTCTGGCATTTTAGTCACTTTCTTAGGAACACTATTTTTGTCTTTCGTCAGTAATAGTTTAACTGAATTTCAAATATACTTGTAAATTTGATGAAGTTATTTAACACAATGGTTACTTCGTAATTTAATTAAATGTATGTAATTCTTTTGGCATCATAAATATGTAATATACACCCTCCATGCCAAAAGAAACCGAACGTTTTAAAAAAACAAAAAAACAATGTACATTTTGGAACAAATCATTTTTATTAATCAATGTATTCCCCTTCTGCATCGATACACATATTTGCACGCTCCAACAAGTTGTCAAACGACTTCTCCATGTCCTTTATTGGAATGGTCTTTAGGACGGCGGTCGTCGCCTTCTCAATGGCTTCAATCGATGCGTGCCACTTTCCTTTCATCGCCAAATGCAGTTTCGGGAACAGATAGAAATCGCACGGAAAGAGATCTGGTGAATAGGGCGGATGATGCAAACGAATGTGATTTTTGACCAAAAATTCAGTTACAAGTCGCGAACGATGTGATGGTGCATTATCGTCCAAAAGAGTCCAACTGCCGATTTCTCGATAATCGGGCCGAATACGACGAATTCTTGCCAGCAAACGCTTCATGACGCCCAAGTAAAACTCTCCAGTGACTGTCTGGCCGGGCTGAACAAATTCTTTGTGGATAATTCCTTTTGAATCGTAAAAACAAATCAGCATCACCTTAACTTTTGACTTCACCAAGCGACTTTTTTTGGGTGGTCCTTCATCCGGCGCTCTCCATTTAGCACTTTGCCGCTTTGTTTCGGGCTCATATTCAAAACACCACGTCTCGTCACCAGTTACAATCGATTTCAAGAAGTTTCGATCCTGCCGACCACTTTTAACAATGTCTTTGCAATGCGCAATTCGATCAACTTTTTGGTCTTCGGTGAGTTTGTGTGGTACAAACCGCGAATTAACCTTCTTAAGGCCCAAAACTTCGGTCAAAATGCGGTATGCGGTTGTTTGAGGAATGCCTAATTCCATTTCAATAACTTTCACCGACGCTTTTTTGTTATGTTTGATGAATTCACGCACTTTTTCGATGTTTTCTTCCGATAATCCGGTTCTGGGACGGCCTGATCTTTCGTCATCATCCAGCATCTCTCTACCCGATTTGAATCGCCTGAACCACTCGTAAACTTGCGTACGGGATAGACACTCATCACCATATGCATTTTGTAGCATTTGGTGCGTTTCAGTAAAAGGTTTACCCAGTTTAACACAAAACTCAATTGCAGCTCGTTGTTTGAAACTCATTTTCCGACCGATGTACACAACACACTGACAGTTGAAACGCAATAACTTTGTTGCCGTGCATCCAAACGTCATGACATTTATACCAGTTATCAATGAGGGACTACGCCATCTACCGGTAAAATATTACAACAGATGGCACTAGTGGTACTATTTGTTTTCAAAAGTTCGGTTTCTTTCGGAATGGAGGGTGTATGATTATAACACTGAAAGTCTTGAGATACACAATAACCGTTGGATTTACAAGAGTTCCTACATCGATACACATCTACAGACGAAACGCGTGTAGTCACTCATTACACGGTATGCTGTTAACAAATGTGTGTATGGTAAATTGGCGCCCACAGACATGTTCCTTAGTGGTAAAGAATACCTAGAAGTCACATATGGGGAGATTAGAGGGATATAGGGAGGATGTTCAATGTCTTTCAACTTTTCCTCACGCATACATTCGACAAAGCCTTGCCGTGTGAGAACTCACAGTCTTGGTGGATCACATCCGCACTGATTTAAGCACTTGAGACAGGTGAATTGTGGTGTGATATACCGGTTTTCTATGACTAGTCACCTGCTCTTTAAGCTTCCATACCTACATCTATTAAGAACACAGCATACAGTGCTTTCTTCATGATTCTCTGTTTTCTAACAGTGGTGAGCATTAGGTCATCTTTATGGATCTATACACAGTTTTCTTCTCGAGGAAGAATATAAAAAATCTATATGTAGGTCTCAGGTTTTTTTGTTTTCAAATGTAGTGTAAATATGTAGCTAGGTATAGTGTTTCCTGTTTCGTTCTAACGTGTCTTCTTTCTCTTCCTCGCGTTTGAATTTTGACAAAACTTCCACGTCGAGCACTGGTAATAAAAGCAACTGCATAAGCGATTACCGGATGCTCTTCCAGGTGAAGTACATTTTGATAGATAGCCCCCTTGAACAATGTCGTTTACACCTATAGACAGTTAGTTACCCGCGAAGAAACTTCCTCATGAAATGATCAATTCAACGGCTGAAGGTACTGGCTTTAATCCAGTTCCACTTTAAAATCGTAGCAAATTGAAGTTCACCTGTCTATCATCCTGTCTAACGAACGATTGAGCACTTGCAAGCTACTGATCGTGATATACTGGCTGTAGTAGCTGACTGGTCGTCACTGTGGGCTGATAAAGATATTCACTTCTCCCTGAAGTGCTACCAACATCAGATTCCTAATTTCTGTGTATCCTTGCGTAATATTTTAGAACTACCAGCTTTGACAAAATAGATAATAGATTTTTATTTCCTGTTTGAACGAATAGTGATCGGAAATCAGTTGTTTGGTATTCCTCAACGGTGGTATTCAGTGATTAATAAATTGTGTATATTTCTTATGAATTTATTATTTACTTAAACATTTTACATGAATCAGAAGGTTATTAAACAGTTTATTGGAGAGTGATATATGTCTAATAACTAGTAGGCTGTCTGTAGTTAATGAGATAGATATGAAAATCAGAGTTAATATTAATACGAATAGAATCAGACTCAACGCCAACATTTAATGCGAATTCAAAAGATTCTGTTTGATATTCAGAGGGGATATTTTGATATTTCTGAAGTTAATTCAGTATCAAATGAATTTTTTAAAGTTCCGTTGAATTCCGTTGCACAAGTGTTCTAACTTATCAGTGAGGTTAACTTCCCATGTGTCGAAACAAAAATGCCTTCGAAATGTACTGAACTTGCGCATCAGAACTATTAGGCTGAAAAGCTGCAATTTACTATGATAAAATAAAAAATAAAAAAATAATTACCACTGAAATTCTCATGTGTACAGTGATAAAATCTTGATATTTTGGTTCCCAGTCAGCAACTAATATTCATATTTATTTATTTAAGTTCATTTAGTATTTAGAGCAAAACTATTATGTTATTACATCACTTGAAATAATGGAATCGATATTCACTCTCTTTGAAAAATATGAAATACAGTTTTAGTTAAATATTTACACACGTAAATGCAATATTTTCAACTACATCTCCTGTCAACATACCAGGCAAGAATCTTTATCGAGAGTGGTCCAATTTACATTTTCTGGATAATCTGTATCGTTGGACGGGACACAAAAACAATCATAATTGAGCATTAAGTCCTCATGGGTATTTACAGGATATTTTTTTCCGATCAATATAACTTTTTCAACAGCCTGTAATGAAACAAAAAAAAAATTAATAAACGAACGTACATATTTCAACAATTACCAGCATATCGCTAGGTATATGTTTAGGAATGAAATTAACCCTTTAGACTCTTTAAGAATAATCGAGCATTGATGTTAAACAAAATACATACACGTACATAATTACTCGCAGACAGTAGTTACAGCAGCAACACATAAAATAAGTAGTAGTAACAGGAATTGTCCATCGATAGCATTATAAAGTTAAGGGGCGAAATGCTAGGTAGCAAGCATGTGTTCACATCAATATGCTGAACTAATTTACGATTATAAAATACTGTGTTACATATTAACACCAATTAAGAAAACACTTGAAAGTGTATAGTGTGTGGATAAAATCAATAAAAATAATAATTTAAAATACAATGGCGGGTAGCTAAAGAATTGCTTGCAAATAAACAACACGAGTGCTCTCAATTCAACACTGAGCTCAAAGTTAGAGATAAAATTATTAAACCGAAGGATGTTGCAACATCTTTTAACAAACATTATGTCAATGTGGATATTGAAGAACATTATGGATATTGAAGAAATGATAAAATAGTTAAGAAACACTATAAGTACGAGATAGGATGGAATTAGCGATAATGTCCTGAAAAGGGAGTGAACTTATTGTATGTAACTTTGTAGTTGAAAGTCTGAAACAATGTTTCAATGTCTCTTTTTAAGTACAGGGAAGTTCCTGATAAACTGAAAATAGCAGAAATTTTGGCTATCAAAATAAAGATAGACGAAAGGTTGCAAACTACAGGCCAAGTTCATTGCTTCCTATAAAAAGAAAAAGTGGAAACACTTTTTTAAGAAAAGACTAAGCTTCTTAACAAATAATTTGCATTCCTACTAAATAGACGGACAGAAAATACGGTATTAAATATCGTTATAAAACTACAAACAGTCTTAGATGATGCCCAACTGACAGCAGATCTATTTATTAGTAAATTGATATAGTAAAAGGTTTTAATCAAATAGATCGCTTAATCTTACTAAAAAATAACTGCTGGCGAAAGAAGTATTGCCAAGGAGTATACCTAAGTAATAGCAATATGTGCGATATGCAGGAAGTGACAGTGATATTTTTGATAGTAAACTTGCATGGAAAGGACAAATTGCATTATTTGCTTATTATATATATATATTTTGCACCTACTACTGAAAAAAATAATGTGGCTACGAGTTATGACATAAATCTATTACAGCAATGATTTATAAAGAAGAAGCGAACAGCCAATGTAGGAATAATTTTACCTTATGTATATATGATAAAGGTATTTATGATACAGAAGGGATTACTTACAGCTTGTCGTTCTATAGGTGAACAGACACACACTAACACGTATAAGAACGGCAATCTTGAAAATTTCGGTTATTTCACCTTTTTCATGCTCGGAGAGTAACAGACACACTTGTGAGTAGAATAAAGACTAAGACGACAGTGGCGCCACGTAGCGGACGATGCATCGAGAACAGTTGACTGTTATATAGTGCATGGATTTGCGGAGCGTGGAAAAATTGGCAACTGTACAGCGTGCAAGTTCGGGAAGGTCTTTATTCTACTCATGTGTGTGTCTGTTACTCTTCGAGCATGAAGGTGAAATAACCGAAATATTCAAGATTTCCTTACTTATAAGTGTTAGTGTGTGTCTATTCACCTATAGAACAACAAGCTTTAAGTAATCCCTTCTTTCTTATCATAATTTTACCTTAAATTGCCCTCCTGGTTTTCCTTTGTTATATATATATATATATATTCTCTTTCATAGAGATAGTACGTAAGAACCATAAAATATCAACTTCTCACTGTACGATGTGCCCGTGAACTACAAGTTTTCTGGACTTGATATTTAATAGTACACTAAGTTGAGAACACAAATCTCATGCACATCAAAGAACAGGTGTATTAACTAAAGAATTACAGAGAAATTTTCACACACATATGAAATGAACAAAACAGCGCTTAAGAAATATCTATTCCGAAGTAGTCACAAATGTGTAATGTTCGTTATTTACAGCAATTTCCTAAGAGAATAATTTCTACAAGGATACCAAAATCAAAGGCATGGTACGAAATGTTATCGAAATTTAGATCACAGGTATGACAATTTTTATATTTCAGCATAAGCCATTTATAGAACTTACCTTATAAATGAAAATAAAAGCGATGAGTGTTGCAAAATTTTCTTCGGTGAACCTGGTGATGTAACATACAAATGCGCTCGCATCCAAAGCAACGAGAATAAGGAGAATAATTCCGACCCAAATGCCGATCCAGAATCTGAACGACATGTAGTGCCATGAAACTTTTCTGTAAAAAAATAGGGGATGTTATTTTGAAGGCAGTCTATTTAAAATTAAAGACAGAAATACATTCAAGTGAACAATTGGAGATATTGTAGTGAGTGAGTGTATGAATAAACATACACTTTAAGTTCTACAATTTAAGGAAAATGAATTTCCTCCTCTTGTTTTACATTGATGATTGTAATACTGAAGCAGGTTAACAGAAAATAAATTTACGATTGGCGTTATATACAAATTTTTAAGCGTAGGATATTTATTACTTATTCCTCAACTGTTTCAGTGCATATGCCTGCACCATCATCTGGAGGCGACCACCAAGAATTGTGTGTGAAGTAGAAAAGCAATAAAGTAAGACAGTACGAGTAGAAAAAACTAGAACGACAGTGCGTTAGTTAGGACACACAAGTTTATTTTTTTCTTTATCATATTAATTTCGTTTTCACTATTATTTTTTTCCAATCTTATTTTACTGCTTTGTTACTTCAAAAAGATATTTTCTGTTTACTTGTACGTATTTATATTTAAATTTTGATATAAAAGAGAAGATACCCTACTAGTATTACATTTTAAATCTACTCCAAAATCTTAAATTTATCTCAAACAATAGAAGTCAATCATGTCAGTACACATACATATATACGGGAATTAGACTAATATCTGTATGCACTTATATTAGAGCCAGTGTAACATAAATGCTGAGGATGTCGAATGATAAGTCGATGAAATAATTGGAAGACAATAGAAAATAAAATATACGTCACGCAAAATTCCGAAAAGAATAATCTCTCATTAACAACAATCGTCATGGAAGTTTAAAATTTCATAATAGCATCTTGTTATAGATATAAATTCGAGAAGCTTAACAACTGGTTTATTTAATCTTTATATATATTTCAGGTGTAATTTATTGTCAGAAAAATTAATTGTTATTCCATTCTATGTATAATACCTTTCATATCTTTGGAAAAAAAAAACTTATTGTAGTAGTATGCGTGAAAAGGATATGCAGGGTAAATATATGTATTTCAGAAACTTTGATTTTATGAAACCTCTTTCCAGTGAACTCACGAACTTCAAATCTAAGTCAGCTAATAAAGTGCCAAAATATTCGAAACTGAGATTCCGCTATGTATCACCTATACATTAAAGGACGCCAATGCGCGTATAAAAAAAAGATCTATCTAATTCCTACGAGTTATAATATTGCCACAATATTGTGCCAGGTGTATGTGTAATACGGAAAAATGACACGAATTTTACTGATACTTTCAAGTAACAGGATTTAGCACATAGTTCATTTAGGTTTTCTAGGCCCCATTTAAAGAATAAGTTTTCTTCAACAAACACACCTCTAGTTTTTGTTATTATCAGTCTGCTGCCTGAGTTATACACGTCCCACGTCCCACAAGCAGCTGACTAGTGCACTACTGAACGGTACGATCAATATATTACATCCTTCGTTAAGCACTGCATTTAGTGATTAGTGTGAAGAGATCGCAAAATATTATCAAGTTTCTATCTTAAGGTTAGTGTAAAGCAAGGATCTCTAACGTTAGATGGCAGCACTACCTCAGTACGTCTGTAATGTGTTTTTATCGTTTCACGAAATTGCAATGTTACTGCCACAGATTTAAGTCTAGAGAGTTCAAACTTTCAGAAAATAAAATTCATAACTATTTCAAGGGTTCAATACGTGCCGATTTTTAATTTTTTCTTTATTCATTGTTGAAAGAGCTTCATTCTTGCTGTGAATATCCAGACCTATAACAATGAAGGTCTTTCAACAATGAACAAAAAATAAAATAAAAAATCATCACGTAATGAAATGGTAATGCATTTTTTCCTTCTGAAAGTTTAAACTCTCTAGGCTTGAATTTGTAGAAGCAGCACTGAAATATCGTGAAACGAAAAAAAAAAATACATCTGGAAGTAGTGCTGCCATCTAACATTAGAGATCGTTGCTTTACATTAATCTTCTTTTCTCTTCCGATTACTTTGTTCGCAACGTGTACTTACTTGCAAAAGTCATATAATATGGTTTCGAAAACCAACACTGGCCCTGTTGAACCCAAAATCGTTAGAGGTTGTCCCGAGAAGAAACCATATCCTATCCCACAAACGAAACCAGAGACAAGAGATTCCATGGCTGCCATATTTTTTTCCGTTGCCTCACTAAGGAGACCTCCGAACGTAATGATTGGTGTGAGGCAGGCAAAGTACAAGAATATCCACGACGCAATACACTGAAGGGCCAATGCATCCTTGAAATCGGACAAATACCTGGAAAATAAAAGAGAAAATTTACAGTGGAACATGTTGAGAACTGTTTAGAAATTTAAAAAAATAAAACGGCACATATATACTTTAGAGTTTTCTGGTACGTATAATCAGAGTATATAGCGATGAAGTATATTCTATGAAATATTTTTAATAGCAAAAGGAAGCACTTTGTCTCATGTATGAAAGAATCTGTTATTAAAAAACTGAATAGCACCCTCGAGTTCAATTTCTGCGTGTCCGTTTTAATTGCGAATTTTCATACTAAACATTATTTTCAAAACTATTAAGAATGATACACTGGAATTTGTTAAGTGATGTCACTTAAACCAGTGTTTTCATCCTGGATGCTCACATGGGCAAGTGCAATCTGTCTCCAAGAGGAAGGAGAGATGGAAAAAGTGTAAACTTCATGTTTAATTACATGCGAAAAGACAGTAATATACGTGTGTTGAGAAAACCTGATATTAAAATGTGTAAACAGATAATTATAATTCTACTTTTAGTTTTGAACTGCAAAAAATTTTTTATATCCATATATTTAATAAGGGTATAGATAACTGTCTCTTCATGCATACACAACTAACAAGGGAAGTCCTTACTTAAGTCGTGAGAGCTAGATTTTTTGTAAAAACTTGTTTCCTAACTATTCGGGTCGCTAATTAGCGTGGTGATAGTCATTCGTCTCGGAAATACCTTGTTTACCCGCTACGCTTTGGTAAACTTGCCCCGCCGAACCTAAAATTGATGGATAAAGCGTTATATATTCTGAATGCATGATCTATTACGTCTCAAATGAGATACATGTCAAAGCAAAACGATAATTGTTGGGTGCACAGTAACGTGCCAGACAAAAGTCTACAAAATTCCTTAATTTTCAGGATCTGCATGACAAGTTTACTAAAGCGTAAGGGGCATACAAAGCATTTCCGAAACGAGTGACTATCACCACGCTAATTAGTGACCCGAAATTAGTGAAAAATAGGCATAGTCCTAACATAAGTTTAATAAAGCAAACTAACCTAGAATGTACTTACGACAGATATTTGTTCCGACGAACTATTTATTTTTTCAACCTTTTAATGGTTTGGAACCATCATCTTTAGAAATTACTGTCCTGTCAGTCAACTTAACTTTAAAAGATTAAATTTATCAGATAATTACTCTCTCTTGTCAAGTTGAAAAGCTAATTATCGCTACTATTTCTGAGGCACTGAAACCGAAGTACCAAATAGGCCATAAAATCACAAAGAATAGCTCTCGCGTGAATAAAAGTCTATGACCTTTCCCGATCCATGTCTGTTTTCCTTTAAAATAGGAATATTATAAATAATATTCCCAGAAGTCATGCCCTCATACAACTTGATAACAATGCTGAACAGAACTAGGAGCAAGGACTAAAACAAAGGGTGGAAAAACAGTCTTTTACATCCCGCCTGCTTTATGCAAAGGTGTCCACAGGCTGGACCCACAATAGGTAAGTAAAATGACATTGGTGTCAGATGCTAAAGAGTCCTAGCGACAAACACTAAAAGGTGTGGAGCACTGAAACATTAAATGCTGGCTACATGTCAAAAGCGTCTACATGATGACCCAAGAACAGGCAAGTAAAATAACATTGGTATCGAAATCATGGAAAACGTACGATTAATTTGTATTTCGTCTGTTGCTTTAAACTTGAGCTTCCACATTGTTATCTAGATAATCAAAAGCAGCTAGATCCACGCTGCAAGGAAGATGTTTGCCACGGTATGTATTACGAACTTTTCTTTGTGATCAATAAATAATTTAAAAAGTATGTTGTCGTTCTTGTAACAAATAAGCAACTTTACGAAGAACAATAGCGATCACAAGTACATGTTCGATAACATTGTCTATAATAAACTGGCCTAACCTACCGTAATGTCGGAGTACAGTTACCTATTCCCTTCCACAGATAATGTGAACAATATTTACCATGGAACTTTCCGTTTAATATCATTTATTAGGCCACCAAACTTACGGCCCGTCCTAGTTAACCCTGAATCATCCCTTATTTTCTGCTCCTCCTCCTCCTCATCTACAGGTTCATCTTTTTCTATCTCTTTACGTTTCCTTGGATCCTAGAAAAGAAAAATATAAAAACAGATGAATAGTAACTTTATCTAGAATATTAGATTTTGCTTTCATTCAGCAAAAGTTGTTATTTTTACAAACAGTCTACATTGAACCAGTCCTTAAAAACTGACGTCAATCTTGAAACCTGAAAAGTCACAATGACGTCCTTCAAATCAAATCATCCTAAGCGCCATTGTTCTTTATAAAAAAAAAGAACTTTATTTAAGTTCCAGTCATGTTTCTAATTATTGATGCGAGGAGTGGTAACGATTTGTATGCAGTGGCGATATGTCAATAGAGGAAGCAACGAACTTCCTACAGTCAAAAGAAATATATTAAATAAAAAAAAAAATTAATTTTCTTCTCATGAAAAAGTTAAAATATAAAAAATGCATGTAGAGAATTTATTAAAATGTGGGATGGCAACATTCAGTCGAGGGACGGTCAAATATCGAAAGCCTATTGTGACTTGCCCACTCCTTCCCGCATTGCGTGACTTCTCGCGTGTAATCTGCATGGATGTGCGCGCTTACGCGCCACGTGATTTTTATAAATGTGCAGATGGCGGAAGATGAGGAACTTATAATATTTCCTTGTGTGCAAACGACGTGACGTCACTGGCAAAAGAAAAAAAAAATGCGAAAAAATTTAGGGCTGCTAATCTAGCAAGATTATAACTAGCACACCGTTAATGAAAACATATTCACTACACAGAATTAATCTTTTGGAATTTGAATGTATTTACAACCTTTAGTTATCTCAGACTCACGCCGGGATAGGGTGGGGGAACTGTTGGAAGGTAATCGACCAGAGCCAGTTAGTAGGTATCATTCTGGCATTTGCCTTGTATGACAGAAAAAAAAAGTCAGGAGGCGGAGTCGCTGGAGGCATCCGATTACTAAACCAACACCCTACCAACTGAGCCACGTCCACTAGATACATAAAATTAATATATTGCCAGACTTATTTTACATTCACCTTACTTAATCTACGAACTGTTTCTTTTGATATTTTGAGCCCTGATCAATTATATCCCTCGAGCAATACAACTTTTGGGAAAGAAATAGAGAAGGAAGAGGTCATCTCGACGTGAGCTTTAATAGGACTTGTAACGAGCCAATTTTGGATGATCGCTACATACCCTCTCCACTTTTTTGTGTGTATCGTCTTTTTCTCTTTTATGTTCGTACTTTGTCGGCAATATTTTCGTCTTTGGCTTTCTACAAAGAGTTTATTTGTCCAAATGACAAAGGTTGATTAGCCATACAAATCACTCTTTTGAATGTTGTTTGGCGGGATATGTATTTTATTGTTTTTTCTATTTATTTCTTGATATTTCTTTGCACATTTTATTCTATCATTTTCTTCAACTGATTTTCTTTCGTTGAAAATCTTCATAAACAGTTAAAAAGATCTGATTGTTGTTTTATTTTTGTCAGAATTTTGGTGGTAACCCTCCTCCTCCTTTTCGCTCTCTCTTCTGTTTGGTTCTCTTCTCTTATTGGTTGATTCCATTCAGTAGTTAGAACATGATCGTCAAGTAAGTGAAGCTGCAAAAAATTACGCTACCTCAGAAAGTTATATTAAACCAAAGTTTAATGCAGCCAATGTCCAAAAAGTTTATATAAATACAGAGCAGCGATATATTTCAAAAACTTTTAGGAAGCTGTTACTCCCGTTTCCTTAAAAGAGGAGCTGTGTATCGATTGCTGCAGTTTGCATCTCTCACCCTCCATATTGGCTTGCACCGGGAGTGGGCTGGAAGGAGCATATCAACAGGCATTTAACAGGGGTTTGTTATGTGAAGTAGCGTTCATCAGTGTGTGAAGTGATTTGTTGTGGTGTATGTGGTGTGCAGTGTTGGTTTTCTGAAATAAATAAAGATATAATTTCAGTGTGGCTTGATACCCTTTTTCTGTGTGTGCAAGTTGTTCAGTGCTTTCTTCGATATGAAATTGGTATGTTTTTTCTGTGTGGTGTTGTGCACCGTAAGGATGCCTGCTTAATTTGATAGGCACTGGGGGCCGAATTACTTTTCAGGTAATGTATGTTTAACCTCTTGAAATTCCTCTTTCTCTTCCGAAAAATCAAGTCTGGTAACTAAATCTCAGCACAGTAGAAAATGATTCGTATACGTTGAATATTTACCCTTGTACTATAGTGGATACCATCATTTAGAATGCACGTTAATTTTCGTTCAGCATTTTTGTTTGCTCTTTCGGAATTGATATGTTTGAAATTACACGATCTTTCTACATAAGTACGGTTGTCAAACGTAAGATTTTAACTATTCGCTATGATCGCTTCGGTAATTAGAAAAGATTCAAATCTTCTTCGCTGCTTTTTGCAGACCGTAAGCCGATTTCGCTTAATGAAATTCATGTTGTGATTTTACACCTAACCCGGCTATAACGTATCATGTTTGTGTTGTCTGAACGGGGGTTAGGCTGTGTGAAGTAAAAATGAAAATTATGTACAAATTTATTTAATAACGATTTTGGAACTTTAACAGTAAATTACTGCCCAGTTGTTATATTGTAAATAAATCTTTTCGTCGAAAGAAATATTACTTTCTTGTGATTGTAGAAGTTCTGTTTAAATGGGCTAAAGTATAGTATGTTTACCGCTTCTGAGAAATAACCTAATCTTTTATTTTGGAAAATAATCTTTCCTCTGTTCTTAGGCAGAGTACTTTTGTAATCAAGATAATCTACAATTTTAAAATGTGAAATAACTGCAACTTTAAAATTCGTTCTGATGTACAAAAGATTTTCTTCAAACATTATTATTTTTTTTTTCCAATAAGTTAAGCAGTCAGTCTTTTGCACTGCGTTTTGGTGAAATTTTAGTAAAATAATTTACATTTTACCAGCTACTTCTTGTGTCAAGGGTTTCATTATAATGTAGATTAACTACCATCACTGTGGTATTGCTGGAAAGGTTCTCAACCTTCCGTCATTTCAGTTCGCGAGGTGTTAATTTATCCATATGTGAGAAAGTGGTTACGAATGAAGTTAAAGTTTGATATCTTGATTCAATGCTTCAGTAATCTTAGGGAATAGTCAAATCAGTTCAGTTTATCTAAATTTGCGTGTTTAATGTTAACTAATGCTCAGCAGCGTTGAGCTTTGTACTATTTTAGGGGCCTAGTTGCGTTAGGTCGCTAAAGTAGCGTTTTGTGTTCTGCTTTTCTGCGGGATGTTCTCGCCTGCGTCTTTTCCCCTGCTTTGTTTGGGACCTTTTTCTTAGTGATTTGCTTTTGCCAAATCTCTGCGTTTTGGGCACCTCTTTCGGGCTTCTTCCATGCATGCTTCGTGTCTAGACTAGAGTGTGTTCTGTCTTCGATGTGGCTGAAGCAGGGTGCTGATGGGTAGGTACCCTCCCTGCCTTCAGGTCCGATAGCGGTTTTCTTCGTTATGTGCCTTCTCCTGTGGCGTAATGTCGGCTTGTCTCCAAGTTTGTTTGGCCACGTTGAGTTGGGTAAGCCTCCTTTTTGCAACTTTTGTTGGAGCAGCCTGGGGACATTACAGACTGAAGGGAAAATTCTGAAGATGTGGTGTTGAGCTTCATTATATTGTAGTTTGAGCAGGACTTAAATCCAGCCCCCGTGATCTTGTTGTTACAGACAAGTACTTCGGATCGTTATTGGGGAGGCAAGCAGGTTTAAGTTCTGCTGCCGGACATCCTGACTGAGATTGACCTTGATTTTTCTCAGTTTCATCAGGTAAATTTTAGGATCGCATCTAAACGAATTTTCTCATCCAGCGAAATATATAAAGTAGACACGAGATTGTCTGAAGCAGCACAGGTAAGTTTCATCTTGTTTTTATTTCATATTTTCAGTGCTTTTCTCTATGGTAACTATAATATCATTTCAGTATTTTGGCCAGTGTAGAATCAATACCTTAGTACCACAAAGGAAAAGAGAGACAGAGAAAGAGCTTTAACGAGTGCAATTTTCTCCTTGAACTGAACTTGCTGTACTTGAATACTTAAGTAAAGTCGGTGAAGGGTTATTCCGAAAGGGCGATTTCGTGACAAGTAAAATATTTTGTCTGTGCACCCGCACTTTGCCTCGGATACCAACCCAAGCATGGTTCAACTACGTTAATGGCTGGTCTCTCGTTAGAAGCATTTTTTTTATTATTATTATTAGAACGAAAGGTACGAGTCAGCTCAACTGAGATTGAAGTGGAGGAAAGATTAGGATATAGTGGATTTCAAGGACTTATAGTCCCCACATTTTATAAAAGCCACAAATCGCTACTGTTTGTATGCCACGTACAAATCGCTATTTTCACTTACATTAATAATTAGAAACGTGGCTAAAACTTTAACCTTTTTCTCAAATGAAAAAAGAACATTTGACGCTTAGGCCGATTTGGTTTTAAGGACGTCCAATATGAACATCAACACATTATAATAGGCTTTCTTTGTGAATTACTCAAGTAACAATTAAGTAATGTACTTGAACAAATTTGCCAAGAAGTGTACCTATGCTCTTTTTCTTTTAATTGGGCGTCTAAATTAACATCAATAACAGCTATTTTAAGAGTGCAATGACATACGTAGAAATTGTTATAGAACATTGCTTACCAAACAGACAACATAAAAGAATGAAATAAAATTACAATGCTATTAATGAGATCTTGCATGGATTTGAAGTAAATGAGGAAAAATCTTACTAACCTGACTAATTTCACAAGATCTACTTTTTCCGAAATTCTCACATATTTTTGTAGAGATTATGAGCACCTGTTTTAGGCAATTTTCTCAAAAGCTAATTAACATTTTAGACAACAAACGAAGTGTATGCAAGAACAAAAGTCTATGTGTCATGTTAAAAGATAGCTCATAAATTTTTGTTCGCGCATACGCCTCAAATAACGACCTTAAAAGCAGAAAAATTGAGTTCCGACTAGCCATGGTCCACGTAATAAACAAAAATCTTTTCAGTATATCTTTGTGCATTTTGAGGCTATCGAAAAGAGATCTACACTATGGATATACAAAACCTAGGGTTATATCACTCTGGCAAGAGAGAAAGATATTACTAGTTCAAATATTAAGCGCGAAGCAGATATTTCTTGGGAGATTTTTGAAGAGTGATTAGCAAAATTAAATCTTCACTAAATTAACGGTCAAGATAGTTTGCTTTCATTGCGATAAAAGGACCGAATATGCAAATCTGTACAAAAACGCTTTCGGGGTAAAGGAAAGAATGACGCAAGAATTCTACTCACAAAAGAAGTGATATCCATTTTGCGAATGATTTTCTTTCTGTCACTATGGCGGAATGGTTTCCTTTGTAATAAAAATTAAGAGATTTAGTATCCTCCCTTCCCCCATAGTGACACAAAGAAAATCACTGGTAAAATGGATATCACTTCTTTTGTGAGTAGAATTCTTGCGTTGCTCTTCCCTTTACCATGAAAGGGTTTTTATACTTATATCACTTATTTTGTAAGGCTGTCTGTTAAAAAAAGTGCATAGTTTTGGGGCTAAAACAAAAAGACAGAGAAAACTTTTATATCATTTGTGAAAATTCTGTGATTCGGCTAAAAAAAAGTCGTAACTTTTGAACCCCTTCACCGATTTTGACGTGCATACACCGTTTGAAAGGTATTGAAGCGTAGATTAAGATTCCGCAAGTTGCGGCAGCCTATATGGTCTGGGGTCAGTGCTATCATGAGAAATGTGAAATTCTGATTTTTTCCCCGCACCGCCCTAGGGGTCCCAGAGAGGTCCTACCGAACTATTTTTTTTGTGTGTGTGTGTGTGTTTTAGTATGACAAAGAGCTTTCAAATGCAAGTTCAAGCATCAAAATCGGGCTTGTAGTTCGCTAGATTCGAAACTAGCTGTATACGTAGAGTGCCGCTAACAGACTCATTTGTCAGCGTCACTCGAACTAACGTTCTTCATGATAGTAACATTCCTTCGACTGTAACTAGGATTAAAATGTTCTGAAGAAAAATAATATTCTTTCTATTGATTCATTTTTTGCCTAAAACTGACGAAAATCGGTGAAAACCTGAAAGATGATAAATAAAAACAGTGACACATACTATTAAAGAAATTAAATATAAAAAGTAAAACAATTTCGATTTGTGATTAGACATTCTCAACAATAACCAAAATACTGTTTAATGAATACAAAACTACAAAGATATGAAAAATGAAACACTAGTTGGGTTCAAAATTTATGGGTTCCCTACCAACTTAAATACTGTAATAATGACTGCGAAAATATTAATGGAATATTAATAAAAATAAACATTAAATTACAAAGTTCACATCTGTAACTACAACCGTACTACATTCTTAAGTCATTTAATAGTGTATACTGCGTACTGTAGTAAATTTACACGGTAAAGGTGTGGTTAAAAAAAAGCCTACAGCGCAAAAGCGAAACATTATGAGGTCACTAAAAAAAACATATTACTCAAGATATAATAATTCACAGCTATATTTAATCCACTACTGGATGAGGCCTCTCCCGGAAGGAGGAGTTTGTATACTCTCCCACGCTGACCAGACGTGTTGGAAGAGAGGAGCCGAAGCTCTCACTTGTCATCGCCACTGTCTTTTATTCACAGCAGCTCCCCAATTGCATCACGATTCTGAGTGGACACTGTCCCAGACCCTCTTGTTTTGGAAAAAATCCCTTGGTAAACCGGGACCCCACGATCAGCAGTCAGTGACGGTAACCACTAAAACAGCGGAGTAGTCGCTCAAGATATATGTATATAACAGGTGAAATTTGAAAAGAAAGGAAAGGAATTGTACTTACGTAGTATCTTGACGAAGATCACGTACATAATTACACACGTAACACTATAAAGTCACTTAAAATTTTCGGCTTATGCCGTCTTCAGTTGTAGACAAGAAAGAAGTTCACTGAACACACGTGCATAATTTAAAGGGATAGAAAAACAAGATGGCGGATGTCCACAGCAAAAACAATTGACAACGTTCTGCGCGTGCGAAAGTACTGATGGGAAACAGGTTTTGGAAATGGCTCTTTTGTGTTAAAAATTAAGCTGGATATTTATTTATTTATTAGAAGTTAGTACGGATACAGCAAACGCCATTTTACACCGTTCTTCTAACAATAACAACAACAATAAAAATAATATAACAACAAAGACTTATGCAATGGGAAATAATATTAAGTTTTTTTTTCATTCATTCTAGATACATATAACAAGTCTTTAGAAATTTACTTTTACTGAGGCAGAAATCAGGTGGCAAAGGAAGAATGTTGTAAAAATGTGAAAATCTATATACAAGAGATCGCTGGACCAAACACAATCTCGATTTTGAAAGGTAGAAATGATGTGAACGAGATTTTGTCTGGGTACTCTTAGGTTAAAAAGTGGAAGAAGATCGTTGGCCCTGCATTATTTTATAAAGAAATTTTAAGTCAGTTAGTTTTCTTCGTGTGTCTATGTGTTTTAAGTCAAGAGAATTGAAAATGTCTACGTTAGATTTGTGTTGGAGATTGGGTTTGGGTACCCTGTGTTGTACAATGCGGATATAGAAATTTTGCACTTTGTGCAATTTAGATAAGTTGGTTTCACAAGCCATAGACCAGACAGATGAACAGTATTCAATAGTAGGAAGTACA
Organism: Lepisma saccharinum; assembly: GCA_022664845.1. Classification (NCBI taxonomy): domain Eukaryota; kingdom Metazoa; phylum Arthropoda; class Insecta; order Zygentoma; family Lepismatidae; genus Lepisma; species Lepisma saccharinum. The sequence goes on along the minus strand of JAGDQP010008009.1, from coordinate 39,487 downwards.
CAAGTGAGAAAATATGACCGAAGAGCTCTGAAATCTTTAATATGTAGAGAAGTCCAAGAAGTTTGAGTGCTTTAGAAGTTACGAATTCAATGTGAGGAGTAAAATTGAATTTTTCATCAAATATGATACCCAGGTCTTTGTAATGGTCTACCCATGGTATATTAGATGGGGCTAATGTGTACGTACATTTTGTGTTATGGGTTTTGAGTGAGAAACGCATTGCAGCAGTTTTGCAAGGATTGACTTTCAGTAGCCAATTATTGCACCACATTTCAACAGAATCTATAGCGGCTTGAAGGAAGAAAGTATCTTCTGTAGATTTAACTGTCTTAAAATTTTTGCAGTCATCAGCGTAAAGAAGTACCGAGCAGGAATTATCTATCTGTTCACATAAGTCATCAATGAAGAGTGAAAATAAAACTGACGCTAAGGAGCTTCCTTAAGGGACACCTGAAAGCATGGGGAGCCACTTGGAAGTGCTACCAGAGAAGACGACACGTTGTTCTCTGTCAGTCAAATATGATGTTAGAAGCTGAAGGAGGGGTCATACTAAATCTGGAAGCAAGAATGTGTATAAAAAGTTTGTGATTGACAGTTTCAAATGCTTTGGAGAAGTCTAGATATATGACGTCAAGTTCTTGTCTATTTGCTAGGGCATCCGTGGCGTGAGACAGTAGGACAGCTAAGTTGGTTTCACAGGATCCATTCGGTACAAAGCCATGCTGGGAGGGAGAAAGAAATGGGAGGACATGATTTTGAATCCTGTCTGTGATTATTTTTTCACAAATTAAACAGAGGGCAGAAAGAAGGAAAATAGGTCTATATGAACTAACACAGGATTTTCACTTTTTTTTTTTTTTTGTTGTTGTTGTTGTTGTTGTTGTTGTTGTAAACCGGAGTAATATTTGCTTGTTTCCAGGAGTTTGGGAAATAACCCTCCGAGAAGCACCTATTGAAAAGAATGGCGAGAGGTGCAGACAATGGTTGGGCTAGTTTAATCAGAAATATGGAATTTATTTTGTCAGGTCCAGGGGCTCTGGAGGATTTTAGAGATGTTAAAAGGCGATACACTTCCACAGCGGTTGTGTTCATATCTGATAGGCAATAGGGAGTTTTAGACTTTACATCAGGAAAAAATGGTGGATCTGAACAAGCATTAAAATTGTCATAGAAGCAGTCATTAAATAAATCAGCCCTTTCGTTGAATGAAGCAGTACGTTCACTGTATGAAACTAGTGATGACCTAAGTTTTGTCGCCTGCAGTTTATAAGAGACCAGAAGCGTTTAGGATTGGTTACAGCTTGTGATGAAACAGATTCAATATAATTATCATAATCTTTACGGAGGAGAGCTTTACATAACTTGCGTTTTTGGATGGAAACATTATGAGTTTCATTATTGGGATACTGTTTCCAGAGCGACCATGAACACTTCTTGTTCTTGAGGGCAAGTTTTGTTTCCTGACTATACCCCATTGGAAACTTACTGGATTTTGATTTCTTGACAGGAACATAGTCTTCATGCGTCCAAACATGCATAAAAGAAATCCAAGGCATCTTCCACGTGTCCTGCTTTTAAAATTTCCCACGGTATTGCTTTTATTGCAGTTTCCACTAAGTCCCAATTCGTTTTGTTCCACAGGGGCATAGTTCGTTGAATAGAACAGCGCCAGTGGCGAGGGGGAGGAAACTGTAGTTCAATGTCTAACGGCAGGTGGTCTGGTGTGTCGAAAATATTTCTACCTGGAGTGACCTTCACCTTTTCGAGGGTGGAAAGAACTAAATCTAGAACAAAATTACCTCTAGTTGGAAACATGTTATGTTGGAATAAACCAAGACCTTCAATGAAATGTACGAAGAACCATCTATCAGGCTGGTCAGTACATGCACCACTAATGTTTGTATCTCAGCTGATATGTATGTTAAAGTCTCCAATGATGCATATATCACGTTCTTTGATTGCAGCAAGGACAGAATCGAATAAAATATCTAAAGAGTTTATATTTTTGTTGGAGTTTCTATAGTAACATCTGATAAATAATTTTGAATGTTCTCCTTGTATCTCTACCCATAACAGCTCACAGTTTCTTTCTAAATCACAGCGTCTGACAGAAGGCCAGCGATCATGAACTAGTAGCATGACACCCCCTTCCCTAGAGCCACGGTCTCGCCTGTAAACCTGGTAGTTTTAAAGCGTAATCTCGCTGTCGGCACTATCACACATGGTCTTACTACTACACGGAGCAAGCGGCGGACCGGGATTGAGAGAGACGTCACCAGAAAGGAGGACAATGCTCACAATGTAAAGCAATATCTTCATGGTTGGAGACACTGCACCGTAACTGGGACTGGGCTTACCACGTGGATGAAGAAGCGGAGAGCGACCATCACACTTGAAGAGCACACGAGTTGTACAGCTTGACGCTGGAAAATTATATCTTCTAAAACTGAACAACCACATGTATCCATTATTTTGTTCGTCACTTAAACTCACCTGACAATAGTCAATTACTGGCATCCAAATCAGCACACTTCACAGAGCAATAACACTTAAAAATAAGACCAAATCGGAGAGATCACAATCACATGTATCCCTTCTGTCCGCCATCTTATTCTATCAATAATAGATCCTTTATCAATTATCAATAATTAATAATAAGTCCTTTTCTTTCTATAAAAATTTCACCTATTATATTGCCTATCCGGCCTTCTCCTATATATATATATTTGTAATTCTGAATTTCTACAGTACCTACACTAGCTGACACTAAACTATATTTCTCCTGAGTCAATAATTCTATAAAAAGTCTTTAGAGTACATTTATTATTTTTTTACTGCATGAATCATAAATGTAATACCATTCATAGAAATAACAAGAGGCCCACCTGAGAAGGAATTGATCCAGGAGGTTCTATACGGATTGTTGGGTCCCATTCACCGGGTGGAAGCACAGTCACTGCGTCTAGAAACTCATCCACAGCAGCTAGAAGATGATTTCGATTCCTCGCTTTGTACGCAACATCATGGAAAACTTCATCTGACATAAGCGTTGCCATTGCACGCCCAACTTCATGAAATCGAGCAATACCTCCCTAAAACGAAATGGACAGAATATATATATCGAGCTAAAGAAACGAAAACGCCGTGAAAAAACAAAAACAAAACACTACTCACTTTTTTCTAATACTTGAGAATTTTTCAATTGGTTACTGAGATAAAAGAGAACTTCAGTAACCTTACACAAGTAGCTTCGGACACAGATCCATTAACTATTGTACTATCTTTGGGTTGACAACTCGTCGCGCCTTGTTGTGCGACCAAGATTAAAAACCATCATGACCACCATTTGCTAACAGATAGCTTCTTTCCCTAATTATAATCGTGTTTTCCTCCAGCAGATAATGCCAGAAAAACACGATATTCTATCAAGGTAATCTCTGTATGCATCTTTTCATGTTAAAACTAACAGCTAAAACCTTTTTTTTTTCCTTGATGGCCTTCTCTAGTCAGGTACAGTTAAATATTCGCAAAACAAGGGCAAATATGTTTTCCTCTTCTTTTCCCTTTTGTCCATCATTACCGCTGTCATTGATCTTCACTTATGACCTGTTTATTTCACGGTTATTGCTATCAACTCCGTCTATCACAACAACCTTTCAGTTTCAAATAGCTTCGCTTCTGTTTTCTCTCCTCAAGAGGTAATAACCTAACAGTAGTCAACGTTACGAAACCCTGACCTTCACCTTTCCCAAAACAACTTGCAATTTCGACAGACAATTTACAGCCAAACTATCGCTATCCAAAGTGGTCACAATAACAGTGCATTACGAAAACAAATCGTCGATTTCCATCTCTGTTTGTTTTCGACGATATTAACTTTTATCTCCATAACAGCCATTAGCAACTTTAAAAAATTGAAAACAAAATTAGTGTGCAATAACAACATGTTTATAGATTACAAACTATTTTCGTTTTGCGGGTGATACGTTAATAACCTTTTAATAGCTAATATATATATATATAGATAACAGTGATCCACAAAAACACTGTGATTGTATCTTTAAGTGATCGATTTTACAGTGATAAGTAAAATATTTGTTTTCAAACTGGAACTGGATTGCTGAAATAGTGCATTTTGATCTTCAAACTTCAAAAACTTAAATAATATTATATCACCACATTTCCTCCCAACATGTTTTTCTCGCCATCGCTAATGACTTTGAACCTACCAGCCTTGTTTTGTTTATAAACTAAACGAACTTACAAACAAGTGTGATTTTCAACGACAGCGGTGTGCCTACGTGATTTACCTTTCTTAAGGTTTTATACAATCACAAACTATCTTGAGTGAGTGCATAACTATTATCACCTAGAGTGACAACGTAACAAATAAACGGTGTTTAATAGCACCATAATGATATTTCACCTCGAGTGACAACGACAACTCAGTGTTGCCAACCTACTAAAACTGTTCTTTCTTCTCTTCAATCGCTATTTCAGTCAACAGTATCTACTTCAGTTTCAACCTATGGATCAACTGTAGCCACAACCACTGCTCCGAAGCCACAGCTGTCAACATCTATCTACAGAATTGCAGTCATCATCCACAGTCACCCAGCAACGAACAAGTCATCAGTACCAAGATCTCCACAGTTCTCTTCTCGTAGGTCACAATGACGTGACCCTTTACAAACTAATATTTTTTTCCCCCTATCTTGTTTCCGTATTTCAGTGCATCATATTACTATCCTGCCTACAACTACATCAATTGCATCTGTTGGATTTACAATGCTCCTGTGGGTTTTTGTGGGTTAAGCCACCAGCAGCCAGTCACACCAGCGATGCAGTCCGTTGTCGGCAGCCACTCACCATCCAGATCGAACTGGAATGGGTTTGCACCAAACCAGTCTCCCAGGTCAACAGTCCACCGTCCAGTTCGTTGCCGCTTCATTCATCGCACCGAGCTGTCCTTTACCAGATCGACCTGCAAATCTCTTGTGGTTTAATGCGTGCCACAACAGCTTCACAGGCCATCATTCATCAAGTTCAGCTTCTGGCATACGTCATCACCTCCTCGTTGCAGTACACCTTCTTCCTCGGCATGACGTCAGAACATCATATAGTTTTTGTTGGCCGATCTCAAACTGCACCAACCTGTGACGCCATGTTCGCCGTCGCTGGAATACTGCAAACTTACAGCTCTACATCCATCTTCTCTGGACTACTGCAAACTTACAGCTCAACATCCTCGTGAATGCAGTCAACATGGATGCACTCCATTCGTCTGGTTCTCCACAGCAACACCAGTCCAGCCGATCCCACGTGCTGATTCTTCAATCAACATTTTTTCAATTTCTCAGCGTGCTCCTTGTACAATTACAATGAAAAATACAATCTCCTCTCTTTGTACATAATGAATCGTATTCACACAATAAAAAATCAAATTCGGATATGTGGATACGACATTATAACCCTTGTAATTTTGTTTTTACGTAATGAAAATACTTTTCAATTACTTTGGTATAGTAGTGCTTAGTCCCGGGAGTGTACTATCTTTTGGGTATTAAATTTGTAATTTTAGCATATAGTGCATTTTGAACAAGTAAGAAGCTCCCGTGGACAGAAAAATCTAGTTTAAAAGTCATTAACTAAAATAGAAATTGCAAGGACAAGCTGACAATAACAAGATTGTTTTTGGAAATATCCACGCCATAGGCTAATCACTTTACTGATATCTTTGGGTATAAAAGCTCTTGGCCTGCACTGTCAAAACTTTGTCGTTATTCACCTGCCATCTCTACACAGTGCAGAAGCCTAGGAACTATTATAAGTCTGTCAATTTTATATTGCAAGATTCTCTTTCTAAAAATTAACCTTAACTTTTAATGCTCAATTTCTTTGGAATAGAAAAGGGAAGGGATTCAATATTCAAACTGTGAAGGAGGTTTTCTCGCCTGACAAATCAATCTCAATTAACTTCTTTATTGCATATTTTATTTGACTATTGGTTCGATACCAAACTCAGTCCTTTGTAAGTCAATCTTTGCAGTAATAATTATCCTTGTATTTATAACCGTAAAATAAACTACATCTATCATTTACCACTATGCTACCTAATTTATCAATCCCGTACATACAACTACAAACTAATAAGAATTCTTTCACAGACCCCCCTAGACGGTACACTATATATGATGGTGATGATTCTGTGCCTGAAGTTATTGTGTTTAAGTCAGGGAAGGTCCTCTTGTATATACCTATCAGTATAAAAACCCCTTCGGGGTAAAGACAATAGTGACGCAAGAATTCTACTCACAAAAGAAGTGATATCCATTTTGCGAGTTACTTTCTTTGTGTCACTATGACGGAAGTAATAAAATTAGGAGATTTAGTATCCTTCCGCCATAGTGACACAGAAAGAAACTCGCAAAATGGATATCACTTCTTTTGTGACTAGAATTCTTGCGTCACTATTGTCTTT
>JAGDQP010008009.1:0-32606 GCA_022664845.1 Lepisma saccharinum | reverse complement strand
AAAGACAATAGTGACGCAAGAATTCTAGTCACAAAAGAAGTGATATCCATTTTGCGAGTTTCTTTCTGTGTCACTATGGCGGAAGGATACTAAATCTCCTAATTTTATTACTTCCGTCATAGTGACACAAAGAAAGTAACTCGCAAAATGGATATCACTTCTTTTGTGAGTAGAATTCTTGCGTCACTATTGTCTTTACCCCGAAGGGGTTTTTATACTGATATCACTTATTTTGTAAGGCTGACTATTAAAATAAAGTGCATAGTCTTCATACAAAAGGCCGATTTTGGGCCGTATCTCGAAAACGGTAACTCCTATCAACAAAATAAGCTTCGATTTACCATAACTTGTTGAAGCCCGCAATTGACTCCCAAAACCCCCGGTACCAACCACTTTGGGCTAAAGCCAGAATGACAGAGGTCCTTTTCTATCATTTGTGAAAATTCTGTGATTAGGCTAAAAAGATCATAACTTTTGAACCCCTTCACCAATTTTTACGTGTGAAACACCGTTTGAAAGGTATTGAAGCGTAGATTACGATTCCGCAAGCTTCGGTCGCCTATATGATAAGTGGTATCACCAGAAATGTGAAATTCTGATTTTTTTTTTTCAAACCGCCCTAGGGGGGTCCCAGGGAGGTCCTACCGATCCAATTCATTTTCAGTGTATTAGTATGGCAAAGAGCTTTCAAATACTACTTCAACTATCAAAATCGTGCTTATGGTTTGCTAGATCCGAAATTAGCTGTGTATATATATCCCGCGCAAAACACGCATTTATATTCTTGACAGAAAGTACATTTTAAACACCATGGGAACGTGGAGGTTAGATAAAATTAGGTACGGTCATGTATATTTACATTTTTTTCCTTTACGTCATGCCCAGATAAGTGGAGCAGCGGCGGAGAGTGTTCTCCGTACGGGCTCGTATTTAAAAAGTGGCACGTGTCACTATGGCGGAAGGATACAAGATCGATTTTGCTCCATATCTCGAAAACCGTTAACTCCTATCAAAAATCTTAGCTTGGATTTACCCCCATTATCATGGGGGCCCGCAATGGACCCCTAAAACCCCCTGGTACCACCCATTTTGGGCTAAAACAAAAAAGACACACAGAATGACGGACATACCTTCGTATCACTTGTGAAAATTTTGTGATTCGGTTAAAAAAGTCGTAACTTTTGAACCGCTCCACCAATTTTAACGTATGAGACACCGTTTGAAACGTATTGAAGCGTAGAATAAGATCCAGTTAGTTTCGGCCACCTATATGGTCTGAGGTCAGTGCTATCCTAAAAAATGTGAAATTTTGATATTTTTTTCAAAGCGCCCTAGGGGGTCCCAAGGAGATCCTACCGACTCATTTTTTTCCCTGTGTCTTAGTATTAGAAAGAGCTTTCAAATGTAAGTTCAAGTATCAAAATCGGACTTATACTTCGGCAGATCCGAAGCTAACTGTATACTATCTGAGTGCCGCTAACAGTGTCCTTTCCCAGCGTCACTCGAAGAACTGCCGTTCTTCATGATACGTAGATTTCAGAATGGCAGAATAGTCACTCCTCGTGACCGCCCTTTCTAAGTTTTCTCTTCCTTTTTCTATTTTTTTTTTCAATGATCATGCTCTATCGGCGTAATATAGCCAAACTTTTTTTTCGTGTAAAGTATTTGTGCACCTGTTGGTATGTTCTGCATCGACTTTTGTCCAAATCGAGTCTCTTGTCTAACTGTAATATCAATCAATGTTATATAATGTATGATAAAGCTTTATTTTGTATGGACATTTTAGTAATCATTGACTTTGGCCCATTTCAATTAAACGGGTGCAACGCTTTCAAAATTCACAAACATCCATGTTTCAGGCGGGATTAGAACTCGCAACCTCGTACGCGGCGGTGTAGCGCCCTAGTCCACACGACGATCGAGGTCGTTATATATAACGTATGGTTATACTAGCCTTATATATGAATAATGCGTGTTTTGTAAAATCAAATTTGATTTGATTAAAATTAAATTTTCCGCATACTTTAAACTTTAATTCATTCTTCAGTAATACAAACTAAGCAAATAAAGTGTGATAAAAGAAACGAGAACTGAATATACCGCCTGTATTAACAGGTACTTTTATTAAAAAATAAGATCGAAAATAATTTGGCGAAACTGATACTGTTCCCGACACGTTATTTATTGTTTCTTTGATGACTACTGCACACAAAACACATCATCTTTGTTATTGGTCGTGGTTAAGATGATAATTTCAAGAATGATTCGTTACGATACAAAATAAACTTATAAAATCTAAGCAGATAAGCTAAGGACTATACTTTCATTTTCCTTTAGTTATTTATTGCTATAATGTAATTATTGTAGGGTTTTCCCTTCTTTAACAACTAGAAGGATGTTTAGGGCCGCCCTAGGATGCAGCATTATGTAAATTATTCAAATAACTTAGTGCTACTGGATATGCAACTGACTGGTATACCATTTTCCAACAATCTATTTATTGGCATGGTAGCCGATAACTATTTCAGCAGTGCCAATTACTGGTACACGTCTTCAGATCGGTAATATTAAACAAGGGCTAATAATTTTCAGATAAAAGAATACATCTAAGCCTAGATAGTGGAACAAAAGTCAAAGAAAGTTGACTTTCTGGATTTTTGAACTAACGTTAGATTTGAAATGATATATCTACTCAAAAACGTCTGGTGAACGAAAATGCCAACAACTTGGCATGGAGGTGCCAACTACTGGTCAATTTACTGTTTTGAAGAAAAATAAACAAATACAAGATACATGTATTGCATTTTTATTAATTTCAGAAAAAGAGCTAAGACTTTAAAGTTAGCCATAAACAGAAAAATAAAACCTGAATCGATCAGCACTTCAATTTTCAAAACAAAAGTGGTCTTAAAGTGCCAAATAACTGAACTGGTACGTTTACTTGATTGTATATTGGAAGTTTATTTTAAAGAAAAATACGATATTCCTATTTACCCCGCCCTTTTAACAGGTTTATTCTCGCGGGTTTTAAGCTAGCTATTTGCAGAGGAAAAGGTAAAGTAAAAACATGCGCACCGTCAAATCGCAAATAAATTTTTCGTATTTAATGGCACAAAATTTATTAAGAAATATAAGCACTGTATGAGACTCCTCTGTAATAATAATAATTTTCTATTTATTGGGCATAATAAGAGAATACAGCTGAAGCCATTACATGTCGCTCTAGTAATATAAAACAGAAATATATAAATGATATACATAGATAGTTACAGATTAATGGAAAACGTAAAACCAATTTATACAAAAAACCTACCCAAATCTGATAATAATGTTCTTAGTAATATATATGAACTTATTTGTTAGTGACACAAGCACAATAGGTGAAACAAACCAATACAACTACATGATTATAAAACTAATAATCCATTTAAAAAATCCACATATATAAGTGAATACATGCCAATAAATATCTAAATACTCTTACTCAGATACGGAAACGAATATATTCGTACAAACATTGTTAAATATAATAATAATAATAAGTCATTATAATGAGAAGTGTACGTTTCGTTTTCGTAATACTTACCAGAGGCCCTAGCAACACAAAAAGAAAACGAGTGGGAACAGGAACTTCGGTAAGGTCTCCCAGGAAAGTGGCTTGACTTAAACGAACAAATGCAGACAAAGTCTTCTCTAGAAAATCTACTTCGCCAACAAGAATGTTAGAAGCTTCAGCACCGGCGGGGATCTTACGCATAAAGTGAACATTACCCTGAAACGAAGAAATAATAAAAAGAAGAACATTAATATTATATCACATTCAAAATTATACTTTAAGCTCTTCTTTAATTAAAATGTACTTTATTTAAATATCTGTATTATGCATGTTTATACTAAAGGGATGACAAAAGGTTGTATTACGGTAATTTAATGTAAATCTATCTCCTTTATTTCTGTACCTGAAGATGTTAAAATGATAATCCAAATGTTTGAGAAATTTCCACGATAAGTTCTCTTTAACTGTTTCGTTTTCTGTTTCTGCAGGAACTAACTGTTGTAATTACAAGTTAAGATAGAACTCATTAATAAGATATTAAGTAATATTCTTAAACTGAATTTTCATATTATTAATGAAGGAAAACACGACTGCAGAACAAAGTTGACAATTAAACGTGCCTAAAAGATAAAGGATATTAAATTACGAAGGTAAAAGCAACATTTACAGTATGTTCTTTTACATTTATTCAGAATTTAATGTCAGAATGGGAAAGAGAGATTTTCTTCTCATTTCAATACAATTTACTTTTATTTTACTTTTTTATTATGATGTTAAATAAAGGAACTTTAATTAAGGTATTCGCACAGAACTTACTGCTTTACATTTAAATTATAGTTGACAATTTAAAGAGTTCAGATCATGGAATACGAAATACCTTAACAAGTAAATTAGTAACCAAATAGTAAGAGTAATTAAAAGGTCCCATTTCTCGTGTTTACGGCACCAGAAGAAAGTGTGCTCCTTTTTAAGAGTAAACGACGAATGGCAAATATCTGACATCAAAATAACGATACAAGTTGCTGAGGATAGAGTTTTAAATGTCTATCTATCTCATTTTCTTGAACATTAACATACAAAAATATAACAAAAATAAATCAGTTAACCGGTTATTATATCACACGCAAATCACCGCATTTAGCATGCATATTTATTGCAAATAAATTGAAGCATTACTTGCATTCAGTAATAAGCGATCAGTGATTAGGTTGTAACCGAGTTACGTATCTGCATTAGTTTCTTCTTTTTTTTAATTAAAGAATATCAATGTAGTTAGTATAAATTAATAAAATATTTGAACATTTTTATAAAATACATTCAAAAACATTCTTAACTTCTCCGTATTTGCACTTTATTTTTTACGCCATGCGTATTATTATTACTTCAGGTTAATTATTATGTTTGAAGTGATTTCACTTCGATCAGTTGCAAATAGAAGTTAGTAGCAAGTTTCACACCAAGATATATATTTAAAAAAACTAATAACGTATGCTTATTTCTTAAAAGTGTGAGCAACAAATTATATTTCGTATAATGTGAACTTTATTGCCCTAGTCAGAATGTGTTGCTTTATTTGACACTGTGACAAGTAACTTTGATAATACACAGGGTCATGATGGTAGAAAAATTATTTTTTCTCTTACAGTTGATAATGCATAGACACCAATTTGTGCACTGTTTACTATTACTGTGCACTTACAAGGACTCATAACGCATTCCCTAGAATGATGTATCTTAAAATTTTACTTGTAATCCACTGGAACTTACATTTGCAGTCCATTGGAGCTTATACTTGCAATACACTGGAATTTATATAACATCTCCTTTCCTTATTTTCTTGGGAATTTCTTATGAAGGGTATCCTAATGTTCAATATAGTTGATTTCCCTCTTATTTATTCCTTGTTCTTCGTAAATTTAGAAATAACGAAGGTAAGTAAGTACCAAGAAAAGAGGGACCTATAGGATTTTGATAGCCCAGCAATCAGTTTAAGTAACATTGAATCAGCTGCATCAGTAAATGAACACAAAACGAATAATCAAGCAAGATTATAGAAACTTAACAAATATAAATCGTTATTACTGTCAACGGAGTGTTCAAGGGTAGGTTACATGCTTCAAGCTTCACTAACACTGTATATCTGACTGAAGTTTTACTAGGATTTTCTTCAATCCCACCGGGGAATACTGGGATAGCACCCAAACTGGAAGATCTAATCAGATTTCCTACCTCACCACTTTTTCCGGATGAAGTGTTCGCCAGATGACGTAATTCAAAGACCTGAGACGGATTTAGATTTTTTTAAATGTCAATATAGCAAAGAAATACTATTAAGAAAATATGTAAAAGTATAAACTAAGGACTGTTTAAAATCGTAAGGAAGGGTAACGAACACTTAAAACTTTATTGAAAATATATATATTTATGTGCTTTACAGCATCTGAAACCGTCAAGTCATACACTTTTTTCTTGAGCTCCACTTAAAGGCATTACTCCGAATTCACCTGGTGGGATTGACAGAAATCAAGGGAAACCTCGGTCAGAAGAGACGATCATTTCTGCTGAGTCACCACGCCCGGTAGTGTGTCATTTGGCGCTGTGGTATGCTACAGGTATGTAGCATATCCTAAATATGATACATATGCTACAGGTAGCCAATATTTAATGCAAGCTAATAAATTAATTCTGAATTTTTCAATAATAATTGATTTCACACTCCAGTGCTAATTTCTACACGGAAAGAACTATTTAAATGTTGAATCTTTGTTATACGCAATCATGAGTTAATGTGTACAACAGATGCATATAATGATGTATAATAGTTCAGGGATATTCTCGTTCATTGAACAAATCCATGCACAAACTGAGTGCAATAATGGGTTATGAATAAGTAAATAAGCTTCACGTTTCTATCCAAACACTTTAGGGACAGCAACACACCCTGAAATTGTCTCAATACAAAGCTGAATTTATTGGCACTAATCGATTCTATGTCAACTGCACTGAAGGATAAGCTATCAACCAAATTACAGGCTATAACGGCTCTTTTTCTGTACCTACATTATTAATAAATTAAACCTTCTAAAATGGATTATTTATTAGAGTTATTACACATAAGGTTACACACCACGATGTGTAAAAAAAATAAAAAACAAAAGCATGTTAAAAATAACACCAAAATAAAAGAAATTGATAGGTGAAAACTCCAAAAACCGACGAACAAGCAGCTGTTATTCCTGTTAGTGTGCATGGGATCTGACACTGCACACGACATGCTAAAATTTCTTTTAGAACGTACTGCTGCTGTTGAATGAGATGTATGATTGTTGTTGGTCGTAATAGTTGTAGTATTGGTTGGACAGGTGACAGGTACCTTCGGATGATTGGAGTCGCCATTTGTATTCTGGTCCCCTAAGGCGCCGGCGCTGTGATTCCGACTAATGGAGGTGGAACTTGGACTGTGTTCCAGTCCTTCCTGAGGAACATTTGCAGCACCTGCCAAAGATATACATATTTGTGAAGTAATCAATGATTTCAGATAAACATTCACGAATAGTCTATCTATTTGATTCAATCTCCCTCCACTTTCAATCACTAGGGACAGATTCGCCCATTCTAATTAGCGCTTTTTACGTTCTTTAGCAAAATACGAGAAACGTAAACAGAATACATTAACAAAATAATAATAAATCTGACATAAATAAGTATAAATCGAAAAATGAGCAACTAAAATATTGTGCAATGACCTTTATTACGTGAAAATGTTAATAAGTTGAGGAAAGCTGCTATATTGGTCAGGGCACACTGGCAGCAGTATCATTCCTAGCTATAGTCAACATATACATACAGCCCTTCAGCACTATTTCCTCCAAATTTCTTGCAACTATGTTTCTGCAGTAACAGACTTACAAAGCAGTGATGCTCTCTTGTTTCACACCATCATCCGCAGGCAGGTATATACTACATCTAATCATGCTTTAAATGAATGCTTCTAAATTATTTGAAAACATAATTTAAATTACGTTACCATTAACTTTGTCATCACTATGGGGCTTAGTACCTTTTGCTAAGGTAAAGTGCCACTATTTCTGTAGTAAATAATTACTAGGTAACTAGAATTTTAGATATATACATATGTTAAAATCACTACAATCAAGCAAACTCTGGATGCAACGGTTAGAAAAATCCACACATTTGCAGTGATGCCAGTAAGCTTCAACTCCATTGCATTCTCAGTCAAAATGAAAACGAGAGGGGGTAAAAATTCCGCAAACAAATGCTCAAATATAAACTGAAAGCTCACAGAAACAAATGTCAAAAAATATTAAGTAAACTTTGAATTCTGAAAAACTTATTTTCTTAGCACAATCCAAGGGAACTGAACACATCACCAGCATCCATAACCCTATGAAAAACAAAATCAAACATTTTCTTTTAAAAATAATCAAAAGCTGCCCCAAGAGATTAGTACAAAGGAAAGCAATGCCTAGGAAAAGACACACCAACAAGCCGCTAAAGGTTACCAGCTCCGGGACCGGGGATAGAAAGATATCGGCCAAACTTGGGAGGCTCGTTCAATGTTCCCGGTGTGGTTGGAGGCGGAGGTGTTGTCTGTGAGTCGTCCACTGCAGAGAAACACCACGGATTAGCAGTTAAACTGGTCCATTAGGCCAGTATGTATGTGTTGTGCGGATAATGCATATTTGGAACTGGTAATAACGTATCTCGAGTCAGGTAAGCATATTTTGCTCGCCACATTTCATAACCGATAAAAAGATTAATTATAGATCAGTTTATATCGAATAGCTATAAATAAATCCACAAGAGACAAATAATTATAAAAATAGTTCAACAAAAATATTCTTTAGTAAATGTGGCATAACTTCTAATTAATACGCATTTTACAACAAAAGCAGATCTTCAATTCCTAACATATGAAAAGATATGGGGATATGGTACTGCAAAGTTCAATACTTTACTCATATTAAGTAAATTTTTTAATCACAAGAATCATTCTCCACCCCTCTCTTTCTCTCACATACACATACGCATATTCTAATATTCAGAAAAGTTTGGAACGTAAGTTTCAATGTTTATATAATTTTAATTTAAAGAAGTATAGAATTTTAGAAATAAGAAAAAGAGTGAAAACATTGAAAAAGATAAACAGCTTTCAGAAGAAAAACTATATTCGGTCAATTCATTTGTACAAAAGAGAAGTATCTTCTTTACTAACTGGAACCAAACAGTTTTGCACATGTATGAAACTACATCTGTTTTTCTAATTAGATTCACGCCATTTAATGAAAGAGAAGATATCACTTAGGATTCTTTTCAAGTAACAGGCAGGTTCTGTGCTATAACCAATTCCAATTATACATCATATAAGACAAATGGTAATCATAGTCATCAAAAAGTATAACCACAATCGTTTTACATGAATATATTTTAAATGTGGAACTAAAATTTGCGGTACAACATTACGCTTCTTCCACACCATAGAACAAATTACTAGAATAGTATAAAAAAATCAGAAAATATACATACATACATACAACACACAGAAGAATCAAGTAAAACATACTAGTGCTTTCAATATATATATACAAAGAAAGAATCACATTGAATTGGACTAGCACTAGCAAGGAAAAAATACTGTTTGATCTCTCAAATATTTGGGACCATGCGACATACAATAGTTAAATAATTTCCCTAACATATATTGCAGCAATGTATTTGAAAATTTTTCATAGTAGAATTTTGGAAGTAATTCGTGGTTTACTCTTATCTGAAAACAATATTTTCAAAGGTGGAATTGTTAATACAACACTAGAAGAAATAAAAGGACAGAAATTATACTAATTAAAATAAAATGTCACGGAAACGAAATTTAAGAGAAGAGTGGATGAAAATGGAAGTTGTGCGGAATGAAGAGTTTCAGTACGGTGAATTATTTCACTGCTTTTTGATTCAATATAGGCTTTAAATATATTGGAAGTAGGAAATTCTCTAATTATGACGTAACACTCTTTTCTACAAACCGCACCTCCCTTTCATAAAGTCCAAAAATAATCTAATTCAGACAATTCCATTCAGGTATACGATTGTCAGATTTCAGGACATGTATTAATTATCTTTCAGCTGACTTTATAGTCTACAATTAATAATATGCTCGAAAAAATTACCATTATAAATAAACATACATGATGTGGCTTTAACTTCTTCCGATACCGAAAAACACGACCGTCCATTTAACACTGATAGCCCTTAATCATGCCAGCAGAAATGACGTATTAAGAGAGAAATACGGATTTCAGAACGTGTGAAAGAACCAAATTGAATTACACAGATTTTTCATTGAATTTTGTTGAACAAATTTGAAGACACATTTGTGCCGTCAGACGCAAACATGTTCTTATTTGTCAGTATTGTAATCGATTACTCTAGTTGAGAGACCTGGCAGCTGAAAATTAAATGCAGTTATTTGTAGATTCGATATATATTGGGCACTAAATATGAAGATCGAAATAATTTAATTGTGAATTACTTTCACTACTACTACTTCACTTAGCTCCTTTACATTATTTCCCCCATAAGGTGTCCCTCAAACAAGTGGAGGAAGAATGACATATCGCCACTCGGTAATAACTTATATAGTTCACATACATCTAGTAATATATATGCACACACGTAGAATGAAGGATTACAAACAATTAATACTTTAGAAATGGCAAAGAAAAAATAAAAACATATAGAGAGCACTACTAAACTAAATCGAAATAGTTTAGATAAAGGTTTGGGGGAATAGAATTTTGGATAAGGAAGCTAAAAAATCAAGAGAAATTCTTAAATTCAATACAACACAGAACACACATTTTTTTTAAAAGACCTTAACTTAAACAACTTAGACATTAACAATTCGAGGAAAGAAGAAAATACTAAAGCACCTGATAACAGTTAAAGGTGAGCATTAAATCACGATATATAGATAAGTTACCACTATGTCATAACATAAATGTAGTAATATACATTATGAATTTGAATTTACTTATTGACTTTATGAAACCTTCGCTTGGACCGAAAAAGGCAACATATACGAGACACGGAAGATGTCATATTATATCACGAAATATAACTTAAATAACACAGAATAGTAATGATAATCATAACAACTCTTCTCAACAAGTTTCAGTATTCTTTTCCGTAAGATGTTGTAAGAACGTCACTGGATTCAAAACATAGTTACTCCGATCACAGGCGATAATTAACTTTTCTATTTTAAAACCATTAAATTTTGAACAGTCTTTTAATATATTTGGGATTTTGTTTTATACATAAACGAAAAGTATTACTGTATTTGGTTATATGTTCACCAATAGACAATTTTAATGAACTGAAATGTTTATTCATAAACAGAAAGCAGATTATTTAGTAGTTTTCAGATATGGGTCTCCTACACACCTTTAATTTTGAAAATACTCTTATAGAACTGTTGCAGAATCTTTCACTTACTTTCTCCAAATTCCTAGCTGACGTCTTGTAAAACATATCGAAACAAATATATGTTTCCCCCACAATCCACATACAATTGCACCTCCCACTTACATCCCACAAAGTCTTGGAAAAATTCTGAGTTATTATACAATATATGGTATAGCTCGGATGTTAAGCAAAATGCTTATTGTTTAATGTGAGCAATATAAAATTAACTTTATTAAAATTTACTTACGGGAATTAAGCCTGCTTAAAATAATTCTAATTTGCCTGTTTGAGTAAGTATATAATATCTACGTTTATAGTTGAATGTCTAATAATGCCTATACTGAAAAATATCTTAACAATATTTTTAGTCAGTTCCTTTTACCAATGAGCAATAGATCTAAAATTTACACGACCTCTGTAATATTACAGAAAAGATTAAAAGGAAAAAAATGGCATAATGTACTGCTGTGTTGAATATATAGATTCGGTATTACCAGATTGTACAATTATCTTTATTAGAAAAATACTCCAATTGGCTGTTTTCTATGAATCTGAGTGAATAAACACCCTCGCAGCACTTTAAGCAGAATTCTAATACTATAATATTAACAATCAATTATTCTTTTCTTGACGATTGTTAAACCATCATCAGAGGACGGAATTTTTATAGATGTTTTACTGTAAACGAGATATACAAGATTAATAATGTGATGTTCAAGAAAGCGTAAAATTATAGTTTAATGATAATGCCAAGAAAGAAGGCAATTTTTCTTCAATATATCGAGACAAGGGATAAAACGAAACAAGGGATATAATTTATTTGTATTTTCATGAAAATATTCGGTAGCTTTGGGAACATAACATGATACTTTTCTTTTCAACAGCTCACACATGAACCTAAAATTATTAACCCTACAAAATGTTATCATATACAATATTCCTATGCTTTTTGATTATTAAAATAGACTCTGAACATAAAATACAGGATCTAATAAACTATGGTCATCCTCAACAGCAACAACAGGAAACACACTAAACAACACAAAATCAGATCAAATTAAGAGGCATGAGTTTAAAATATAAATTAATAGAATAATTAACACTGATAAGACTTAAAGTTAAATATTATTTGTTACTAACAGTAAATAAGAAGTGATTACCGAATCCCCATCAAATGTAATACGACGTATTTGTGAGCACAAATTACAGTTTTCTTTCATAATAACATATAAAGGAACCTAAGTTCCTTTTCTGTTAATCAACCGATAAAATTAGTTAGAAATAATAACTAATAATAACCTAATTGAGCATAAGAAACAAGGCTACAGTTAGCCTACTAGAAAGAATCGAAATTTTTATTTCAAAATCTTTGCCCAAGGCAAAATTTCCGTCCAACATTTCCTGCTCCGACCATTTGTTGTATTTCTTACAGATTCTAGTAGAATGTCTTTAAAAAAAATCAATAAAAACAATTTAACTACACACTAATATCAGAACAGCTGAAAAGGAAAAATGACATAATTCATAATAAATTTCGTGTACAGCAATGTTAATGCAATACTTTTGTAGACGCTGCAAAAAGAAGCAAGTCAAACGATTTCCAAATAAAACATACCAGAAACAATGAATATTTTTCTTGTAAATCATGAGAAATTTCACTGAGTATATTTTCCGTTTCGCTTGTAATTCGGTGGTTTCTAACAGGGCAAAAACAATACGATAGATTTCGATTTCTATGGCCCTTTTCAAAAACCCACACTACAGTTTTCTTAGTTTAAAAATTATTTTTAAGCATTTAGAAGTCCTTATTTAGTCAAAAGCAAATATAATAAGTGTTCCACATGAACCTTCCTTAGAAGTCATATTTTAAGTATTGATGGAGTGAGAAAGTTTTCTAGATAGATCAGAGGCGTTAGAAGTCACCTACCCACGCATGTTTGCGGTAATACCTTAACACAAATTAAACTGCTTAGTGCAAACACTCGTGAGTAAGTAACATTATACGTCATCTTGTAAATTTCATTCCTCTCCCCATTTGCCCAGAGGATGCTCACATAACTAGTAAAATTTTATAACAAAAGTTGAACTGTATGGAAGGTCCAGGTAGAATGCTTGTTCTCGTTTGCTTCTGGATAATTTATTTTCACTTTCATTACAAAACTACAATAATTTTCAATTTTCAGAACTTCCAGATCTAGGAAGTGTTTCCGAAATTGTAATGTGCTTCATGTTTAATCTTTTTCATCACCATTCCCAAAACTAAAATACCTCCACCTCTATTCTCTTCGGACTTTCTTCGCTCTTTCAGGATTTGCTAATTTTGAAACATTTAAAACTTTTCGCTACCTATGACACTTTTCAACCATTCATTTGAAAATAATATGAAAGTGCTAAAAAATGTTTTCAGTCATATTTAATTTACTACTAACACAAAATCTATTTATTAACTTATATCAACATTCGTTTTGCAACCACTATAGAAATAGTTTTTTCTGTGAGTTTAGCAACGAACAACAAAACATACACACTATGTCAAATATTTATACTGTATACGTCCGTAGAATAGTTTTGGATCGAGAAAAGAGAACTTAAAGGCAATATTAACAGCAAAAGACAAATAAAGCATCTATATATGTATAGCCTTCTAATACAAATAAACTTACAAAAATTACATTATTAACTATAAGGCCAAGTAACTACAACTTTGGAAGGCAAGATAGCTAAGCATATACACGAAAGGAGTAGCTTTATTACATGACCAGTACCTGAAAGAATATTCTTATTCCAGTAGTCAGTAAACGTCTTTCCCGAAAGAGATTATACACTCATCTAACAATATTTTTCAAGCAAGACTTCATATGTCAAGACAAGTTCAGCAGAAAGAACTTTTACTTAAAATCTTGCTGTGATTTCATTCACAATGCTTATCGGAATAGTTTTCGAGGGAAATCGCGACATATGAAGTTTTGCTTAAAGAAAACAAACAGTAACTTCACCATCAGTTTGGAATACTATTCGCACGAAAAAGTACGAAGCAAAAGCAACTAGACGAATTTAGAATATCAATAGCTTTTGCGTCTAATTTGAGTACTATACAATGACGGGTCCAGCGGATACAATTCACTAGCTGCATTAAAGAAAAAGGCTTATGATGTTAGTACACGTTGCATACTACTAATTCTTCCTCAATACCTGGAACTGTCAGATAGGGGCCCTTATGGTCCTGCATTGCTAAAAGAGATGTCTGTGACGTCGGACAACTTGATGAACGTAGTTCATTGCATGGTTCCTGCAAATCTAGTTTACAACATCACGTAAAGAATTATTAGATATTTTAGTTTAATTAATATATTATAGAGTACTGTATAACGATTTCTACTGCAAAATGTACATACTATACAGGTTAAAACGACAGGTAACTTAGAAATATCAAATGCTTGGTTTAGGAAACAGCATTACATTAAACTTCAGAACGGCCTGAAAACGAAATATGCAAATAAATTTATAACGTGTACTTATGTGGTAGAACTTCCATATAAAATGTATTACCTGACCTAACTGGATTATTAAAAAATAAATAAAACGTTGTAACTGTTTTCTTCAATAAGAGGAGAAAAATAAAGTATTCAATTTCTACCTTCTTGTTAGGTTAGATACGTTAAGATATTATTAGACCAAATTTAACACCCATATAATCTAATGACGAAATTAGGTTGTATAGTTTAGATGAGAGTGATTACACTTTCCTTCACAAGGAAATAGAATTCTTCAATACTCTTCCCTAATTAATGTTAATTCTTTTAAAAGTTTCAATGGACAAATTCATGTTTAAAGATGGTAATATATTGAAGTTGATGTATTCACTGAGTAGCTTCAATACGCTAGGATTTATTACTTCCACCTATTAAAAGCCCTACATATAATGGTCCAAAAGCACTGGCATTTCCTATAATCACACAAAATATTGTTTTCGACGGACAATAAACTACAGATAAATAAATGTTTTATTGAGTAAGTGCCAGTGGGAAACATTTTGCAAAGTTTTTAACGTGCGATTCATTGCTTTTGTCTTTTACGATAACTCAACAAACGCATTCAGTAATAAACAACTTTGTTATAATAAGTTGTACGACCTATAGTAATATACGCATTCCACAGTGAAACAATTAACAACTGACTTGTCATTTAGAAATATTTATATTTTTGACGTGTAGTAGCACAAGTTTACGACGCAAACTGCTGTTCTAAAGAGAAAAATAGGAATTCATTATTCATTTAGGGTTTATCAATCACTTTAGGATTCATAATGAAAATTGTGTATTCAAGGTCGAAGACACTTGAAGGATGGAAGTGTCAAACAATCTACAAGTCAAAACTGAAATGTTACAGTAAAAAAACAGAACCTGAATTAAAATTTAAATACAATATTAAATGAAAAAAAAAAAAGTTTCTGTACAGCACATTTACTATACAATTAGAGCTTATTGTCGCTTCGAACGACCCGTGTTACTGAGAAAAATATTCTATCAAAAACACACTTCCCAAAGAAATGGCACTTAGAATCTTTGACATCTCCACCGTTCAAATACCTTTATATGATGGTTTGGTATGTGAATTAAAACTCAATAGAAAGACTGATAGCTACATTTGCGCGTCATACATTACAGTTACACAAGAAAGGAATGTGATATACAAATTGAACAACGAAGTTAACCACATTTCAATACGATTTTTTCCACAATACTCTGCGTAATGCTAACAGAATTTTATTCATTTAACTTTATTTATTTATCAGTTATGGTCTAACCCGGTCACAAGTCTGAAGGAGAATTCTGGGAGAATTCTTTCGCGGAAAGAGGTGGGAATATATTGGCTAACACTTTTTTTTCTCGGTAACTGATGTCTTCCCTTTTCTAGTCCAATTAGCATTACATGGGATACTGTTGAAAAAAATCTATTGAAACATATTTAGCCATTGTCTTGTCAAGTAACATTTTTCTTGCTTTAAACAACGACTTGAAATATGTAACTGTAACGTGGAATGACCCACCAGTATTTTCGTGCATCTGAAATTTTATTTCAAATACGATTAGATTACTCTTCTGCGGAAAATTTACATACACAACTTTTCATTAGGTTAACCACTTAACCGATACTATCTAGACAGCTGATACTGAATAAGACATCACATCACATGTATATTCAAGTATCTACTTCCACACATATATGATTGATAACAAATACTGAATAATAGAATTTTAGCTCAGTTTTCTACAAGGAAACATACACGTAGTTAGGGATTCAATAATAGTTTCAACAAGGAAGAACAGAAGTTCTCTTCTTCACATTCTAATTTACTGCACTCTCTGTTTGGTTAGAATTTTCCTAGAGATATATCTTGAAGCTCTGTGTGAAGTAGAATACATTTGAAAGAAGTACTCTAGAAAGTGAAATACGAAAATATTTTGTAGCATGATTGTTCATTTCTATAGAGAACTCAAATACGCTATGAAGAAATATGTCTCTAAAAATTATGCATCGTACATGGTTATTCTCAAACAATTCTTGAAAATTTGAAGTGAATGCTGTTTTCCCTTGCATTTTACATATCTGTGGGCAAAGCTGCTTCTTTTCAGGTAGCTTCACTTTAATAGCTATTTTAATGCACTTTTAAAAGTTTTTTTTAGATATAATAATGATATATTATATCTCAACAAATGACTCACACAAACAGTCCATACCTTTAGTTAATCCACAAGTCATATGCTTTGTTCTATCCACAAATCGAATACAACTTTCGTTTTTCTTTTGTTTTTCTTTCTTTTCGTTTCACTGTCTTCTATAGCAGTAGAAAGATAGACGTGCAATACCAACAACAAAAATAATATCAACAAACTCTACAGAAGAAGACAGAAGTGCAAGAAAAAACATATAGTTTACATAAACACAACAATTAAATTGACAGTAAATTTGACACTGATGACGTCAAAAAATTCAACTTACTTTTAGAAGAGGAATGATTTCGTCCAATTTCTGCCAAAGAACGTATTATTGGAAGGCGAGACATGTTAGAACTGCTATGCTCTTTACGCCTGTCGTGTAAATGACGATGCCGTCGTAGCAACGCCTCCTTCACCTATATTTTTTTTAAAAAAAATCAGTGACTTGAAGGTCAATAAAACTGGTAACTGCACGACAAATATTACAAATAAATTACAGTTAATTTTACATTTTGTCCCTTGGAACACGCCTCCCCTGATATTAACAGATCGTTAGCTGTTACTATTAATTACTGCTAGTAGATTACTTTAAGAATTGCCCATATAAGTGAAAGTAAAAGGAAAAACAAACATAATGTAATTATGAATAATTCTCGTACGCTTTCACGAATGGAATTCACTACTTTTAAAAACTCTTGGAAACAATCCGACCTCAGAGTAACACTTACAATAATATCCTAGAAATTTTATTCGGTTTTATTTGTCAGGGAACAAAATTAATATGATTGTAATTTATTCGTATAACTCATGATATATGTTGTTTCGGTACAAATCAAATATCATCTCTGAAAAAATGTTTATTCAAGATTTTGTCTTGAAGGAAACCATTTCAGTTCATGCCCTTATCGATATAGTGTTTACTTACCATACAATTTGCTGTATTTATATATATATATATAAAAATAATGAAATCTTCCAACATTTAGGCTGGCCAATTTTGTTATTTTCTGCTACGCTATTTTTTTTTTTTTTTTTTTTACACAATTAAATTCTGAACTGAAACCTTTTTCTGAAGATAATTACTGTCAATAAAGTTACACCTTATAGTGGTTTTGTTCCCATAAATTGCAATTGTTTTCTTGATTTGCCTAGCCAGCCTGTAATTTAACGTATTTACTTATTTTGCAATATTCACATGCCTTTTAACGTTACTGATCTAATAAATGTAGTGATGGATACTATTTTAATAAAAAAAACATTAACGGGGTCAAGTTTCGTACATCTACGCGTATTTCTTGATGTAGTAATTAATTTAAAGACGAATCTTTGTTCATAGGAGAGGACAAGTAATATTATACATTTCGAAAAGTTTAGATGTCCTTAAGTTAGGTGTTCGGCCTATACTGTATATTGGATTGCATATTATAGCGTTTACCATTGAAGTATTGTGGTATGATGACCAACTGTCCTAGGGCATGCCAGCAAAACGTTTCCAAGAACTTGATAGCGGCCCTGTTGAACCTTAATGGTGCAACCAGGAGATGTGGTTTCTCAGACACTCGCATACCTCAGTAGGAAATTAGGTTTGTCATTCCAGACAACCTTCTTCTTCTTCTTCTATCTATCTATCCAAGATCCATTGACACTTTTCCTTGGCCCATGTAAAGCATTGTTTGCGATGAAGAGGGATCTTTAGAGCTACTCCGGTTGGTCTTCGGCTACGGAACTTTTCTCGACACAACGTACGTCACATGGTGCTTGTCGAAATTGGTCACACTGTCCTACTGTTGTGCTGATGAGATACCAGTTGTGAGACTCGACGATTGCCTTTCGGATCAGCCACGTCGGCCGCTGTGTGATATTCTGCTGGATCCATGGTTCCAGCAGTCTATCCATGGTTCCTCCAGTTTTGGTATATCGACTTTATCTGAAACATCACTGAAACATCCAACAATTGTGGCTGTATCTAAAATACTGATATCATCCCTCAGGACCCCACTATTTGTCAAACTAGCTCACGTCGCAAAGCTTACCCACGACTGGCAACTGTTGCGTTTTGATGTACTAAGGAAAGGTGAATATGTTCTCTCGGACCCGATCGTGATATTGTCCTCACGTGGTTACGCACTATCGCTTCCAATATGTTAAACGCCAGATGTTTCCAATTTAAACATCACTTAGTGTATAGTGTTATAAGTTAATAATTAACATCGTTCCTTGAATGTTTACGTTTAAACTAGATGCAGCTAACAATAATTTCGAACAGTTTATCTGAAACAGTAAAATATTGCTAAACGTGAACCTCCTGTTCGAATGTGTTATTCTAACATTTTATTTAGTTCTGTTGCGTGAGTTAGCTTAGTATATTCAGTGCAACGAGTTGATTTGGAGCAGTTATCTTATCCAATCGATCTAGATACTTCTGTCTAAGGATACTATACATTACATGCGTTATGCTGTTCTCACAAAAACCTTTTTCATTAATGAAATAGTGTCGTACATATCAGAAAAGTTATCAGGCACGCGACGTAGTCAATGAATTACAAAGTAAAACGAACTACGTTCGAACGAAATATTTAAAAGCAGTTGTAACGTTCAGCATGTAGATTGTGGCATGCGAATATACCAAAAGGGTTTTTCTTCATACTGATTGAACACACTGGCCACATGTATGATGACTCGGATGTTCCAACGATTAAAAAAAAAAAAGAAAAAAAAGTGGAGTTTCTTGAAACAATTTACGTACGAGAATTAGCTTCGAGTGATTGAATGTGTCTGCTGATTTGACCACTGTGACGTAGGGATACCGAGAACAGCTTTAATCTATCTATTTTGATAGTTTCTGTAAAGTAGGGATTCAGTTGAATATACTTCTGCAGTACTTTTTTTTTTAAAAAAAAACGATTGTATTTGGATTATTACTGCCATTACATTGCACAGTTCATTTCCAAACCTCATTTCGCTCATGTTTTTGGGTAAAAACTATTAAAAATATAGTAACTGATTTTTTTATGAAGATAATTTCAGATCTGCTCCAAACATTGCGCTCTAGAGGCAGTCTAGGTCCTTTTTTATCCATACACTAATGAATTTAACTAATACATGTATATAATTGGTGTTGGCATTTAAAAAGTAGTTCATCAAGGGAAGAAACATCTGCTACTAATTCGCAGAAAATAGCCATAAATATGTAATTTAGCGTTAAAAAGTAAAAAATATTTAACATAAAATTGAACTATAACGGTGTGAATGAAATTATGAAAAGTTTGCCTGCCTGCATGATACAAGACAAGGAACAAAATACATGTATTAACAGGGTGTACAAATACGCATTTCCACGCTAATCTACACGTACTTCAAACTAAAGATTTTATAGTTCATACGAAAATCAAAACACATTAAATGAAATGAAAATTAAGTTACCTTTTCCCTCGAGTCAACAGGTAAATGTCCAGCATTTATCAAATTGTCAAGAACAAGATCAGCGATTTGTTCTAGGGAATTCGCTTCCATATCTAACATCACCGTTCCATTGAGCAAGAGGCTGCGTAGTTCAAACAACGAATGAAGAGATAAAGTTGCAACGTGGGGCTTCGACCACCGGTTTCCTCCTTCTTCTACATCCTCTTCAAATTTTATCCACCTGAAAGTAAAGAAATATTTGATAAATTCTGCCAAGAAGACCTTTACATCAGTTTCGACAGTTTACAATACGTTCACAGATGTTTGTTCATCGCTGTTGGCTTTAAGTCCAAGTAATGTTGTTTCAAAACTAGTATACCTTCATTATTGAGTATACCAGAAAATATTACAGTGTCTAGGATTTATTTAATTAATAGAAATGTTAACACATTGTTTTGTATCTGTTCCATTTCGAACAATAGATTGTATTACCGCATTTCATATGAAAAGTGGAATATTTCGTGGACTAACTTTTTAGCAAAACAATAAAATCAAGGGCCAAAGACTGCTCCTGACTTTACTCGTGAATTTTATCTTTTCTTAGCCACCCTACAGAAGTATAAATTGAAGGAATGTTGTGGATTTTTAACATTTTTGACATGTTTTATCTTTTAGTTAGCTTTTTATTTTACTAAACTCAAAATAAAATGTAAAGTTCTATACACGTTTATACACCTTAAGTAACTCTACTGGCTGACTACAAATAAGTATATTTAATATGAAAAATCACATTCTATCAAAGTAGCCCTGAGTTCCTGGTCAAATTTAATTTTGTAGTATAGTCGAAGTGGTACAATAGTCTTCGGACAATAGGGTTATCTCTCGTTTATTTGTACTGGCAACAGTGAAATGTGGGATCTGAATGTTTCGCCCACTCACGGAGCATTTCTCAATGCCAGAAACAGTCACATGCTTCGCTGTTGCAAGTACAAATAAACACGAGAGACAACACTATCCGAAATCAGCCCTGTATCTGAGGCCAACACGTTTGATTGTATGTGAAAAATTCAAGTGGAACACTTTCAGAAGCAAATTTTAAAACAGCTCCAATTTATATTAGCTAAATGTCAATTGCTTATATATATACAGACCGGCCACCAATTTTTCCTGTGCGTTTTTCACTTTAGACTGGCTAGCCTGGAAATCCGAGATAATGTTCACTAAACAGGAAACACAAACATATTTAAAAATAAGATTACAGAGAAAGAAGAAAGACATATTTTTAAACTTTTTCACAGTGTGTAAACAGGAAAGTGGAAGCCAAATATACTATCTACAAACTACCATTCTAATTTTCTGCGAACATCGGTAGAACAGAATTAATGAAGAGCATAGACTGACTGTTGCTCACCATAACCCAGATAGCTTCTATATCATGTTCCTAGGAAAACTTTCAAATTTTTCCTTACTTTAAGAACAAATAATATCAAAATATAGAGTAATTTTATTTCAAACAAAATTTCCTGCTGAATACATAGTGCACAATTCTAAAATAATGATAAACATACCTGGCAGTTTCCTTCCACTCCATCTCTCCGCCATCTTGAACCAGTTCCTCCATTTCTGAGAACAACGGATGGGACTCGTGTGTGCCGTCATCTTCATCTTCTCCAAGAATGAACTGCACACGCTGGGAAGGCGGAGTAACTAAGGGGGAAAAATAAGAGAAATTAAGATAAATCCTTTATTCTTTTACGTATCTCTATTACCGTTCACACTAAGCATTCATGCTACTGAAGCAAAGGTATTAACCAAAGTTAAACTTGAACACAACTGTGAAAAGCGTGACAAGAATAGCAATAACAATACTTAACTAATTAGTTTCTATATTTTAACACGCAAACGATTTTTTTTTTATTTTATTTTGCCAGGATATCTATGAATAACAACGAAGGTAAGTCAATAAAGGAGGTAAATAGAAACAAAACATTAATCGCAGATAGTCTAGTAGTATATAGATTTAAACGTGACTATGTTTTTAATGTTGTCACCTTTTTATCCACAGGTTTCTTATTAGATAAAGAGAAAAATTTCGACAAAGAATGAAACCAACTCTGAAACACGTTCCCAATATTATTAATATGCCCACACACATTGCACTCGTTATACATAGCGCTGCCTGTAAGTGATGATTCAATTAGACACGACCGGATTAAGCCATGATCAGGTCCTTAAACTTTAATTTCACTTGGGGTCCCCACTCTCTTCTACCTGCACCCCACTCAAATAACTCAATAAACAAGTGCAAAAGATTGTGTACATCTAGTATATTATAAAAACTATAAACCTGTTGTATTGGTTTGTTCACGATTAATTAGCATATTGTCTAGACTCTTTTATAAGTAATATTATTTGCATTGTGTTACAAAACAAACGTTTGTATTTTTAAAATCCTTGTAGTTTTTTCAACAAATTGATCACCAAAAAATGAAGTAACATTTTTCTTTTTTCCTTTTTTTTTTTTTCAAAAAAGAGAGAACTAGATCAATGATATTTAATCCGTACGGTATTCATGAGCTCCAGACCATAAGACTTCAAGCTATTTAGCTTAATGATTTATCTTCCCCCTGCAAACAGGTGAAAATTAGAATCTGCTTATCATGATTGTATCACGAATTACACGGAACGTTGAATTCTAAATTCCTCGTTCAATACGCGTGTTGCTTCGATAGCTGGAAGGTTTATCTTCTTACACTGATTGAATGAGTTGTTATGAAGGTCCTAAACGTGCTGGTAAGCTTCTACGAACGAGACCTACAGTTTAACGTGAGCTCCGAACCACTTTCCCTCACCCGGGATCCCTTGATAACAAGGCAGCGAGCGTTACCACTCACCCACAGGGGACACTTATCTTCTTACATACCACCATTTATATTTAGGATATTTTCGAAAATAACTTCAATCATATTCGTAAGCAGATACTGTTGGTAGGGAGTATTAAAGAGACAATACTTGTGATGAACGGAGACATATATGCACTGCTACAGGATAATACCATGTCTCAAAACATTACCTGAAGTAGTAATAAGCTGTGCCATATGTTAAAATCAACGTTAAAATGATACATTATTCACCAAAGATTACTCCACCTTCGTAGACACGTAAGTACAATATTTAAACTTCACCTCGTTTGTTGACTTACCTTAGCAGAAACTAGTAGGAGAACAGGGCGCTCAATTCTCCCAAAAGAATGAAAAGAAAGAAGAAAAGGCAAGAGTGAAGAACTTATAACTCTTGCCTTTTCTTTCACAAGAGCCGAATTTATAAGAACGGAAATAGTATTAAAAGTATCTAAGGTATCTAGGAACAACTATATACTGCATACAAAGTTCAAATTATGAAGTGAGCCTACAATCTTCTGAGTCTCCTCGTAAAATATAACCCTGATATAGTAAGAATATGAAGAAGAGTAAATAGAGAAACTATGCACATAAAGAAAACAGATGCAAAGGGAATTATCTTCGATTCTCTTTTCCAACAAATTCCTTTCATAACTCTAGCTTTGCAAAGTGCTTCAGCAGTAGAGTGACTGTGTGATAAAAAAGAAAACAAAAAAAAACAAAAAAAAAACGAATTCAATTTTGCCACAGTTTCAATGTCGGTGCGCAGCGGAAATGCGCATTAGTAGAACTCCGTCTGTTCCTTTAATTACACTAAAACTGATTTTCTTACTACAATTGTTCTATTTTCCTGTCTCTTAAACGCGCTCTAAAATTATCAGAACTCTGGTGTCCTATGATGTATATCTCACAGGGTGAGATAATTGAGCATGTTTCCAGAAAAAAAATAATAATAATAAAAAAAAAAATTAGACGTCTAATAGGACAACGTGTACCTAAGACCTATTTTAAAATGAATCCCCCTAAGTGTATACTGTCGACAGAAGGGCAATATTCTTAATTTAAAAAAAAATGTATTGGATATTTTCGTCCTGTACAAGATTTTGAAAATAACTTTTGTAGTCATCCGTTTATAAATGCAACTTGAAGAATCATTCGAATATAGGTCTTTTTAACCAAAATTAAATGGAGTGGTAAAATATCCAATACGTTTGAAATTTTTCCACTTTATTAAATATCGATGTTACATCTATGCTATTGTAATAAAGAGCATTTTCTAATAAATTAATCCAATAAAATACGGAGTTAACTCAAGAGCAAATAACTGGAAAAATTGCAGACGTACTGGATATTTTACCGCTCCATTTAATTTCAGTTAAAAAAAACATATTCGTATGGTTTTTCAAATTCCATTCTTAAAAGGATGACTAAAAAAAGTGATTTTTAACAACTTGTACGAAACGAAAGTATCCAATACAGAAAGATTATTTTAATTAAGAACATTGTCCTCTGTCAGATTATTCCTTTTAGAGGGAACATTTCCACTGAAGATGGTGATATTAAAACTAGCTCGTTAAAAGTAGAAAAGTTTATAAGAGTAAGATTAATGGAAATTACGGAATCGTAATTGTTTTAGCTGTGTTGCTCAAGAAAGCAACTTCAGATCAACGGAATTAGAAATACTACATCTAGAAGTTACCCCAAAACTAATAATGACATCCAAAGGCGTAAAAGTGTCATTTGTATAAAAATTGATGCTAAAATTCTGTCTTACCATGTCATAATTTTTCCCCTAGTAATTGTCAAGTATATTTTGATTACAAATATTAACAAGTTCCTTACAAATCTGAGGTAAGATTCTGCAATACCTTTCTTTGGTAAGGTTAATAGTATCACATTCATGATAGTAATGACACAATTTGGAATAATTTTCTAATTCTAATTAAGTGAGTGTGTTAGAATACAGTTTGTTTCTTATTTAAATCTTAGTTATTAAGATGTAAGTTAAAAAAAGACATTTAAAATCTAATATTATGCAAGTGAATTATTACGAGCAAGATATAATACAGCAAGAAACATACAGAATTGTATCGTACGTTATTGCGCGTAATTTGATTTATGTAATATGTCTACCTTCATATTTATCTTGTTTTCGAAATAAAATGCTAAATCTGGCTTATAAACTTGTGACAAACTAAAAATTAATTCATTTAATAAACAAGACAAATGGAAGTAAACATCAAACTATTAGATTTGTAAAAAAAAGAAAAACAGACAAACAGCCACTGTTCAAATTAGACATTCCACTATTTTGTGCTTTGAATATCAATGCTCTATAAATGTTGATAAACAGTATGTTCCATTTTCAAGATTTCAGTGTGAGTCAATCCCAGAATAAAATAAATTTAAAAGGAAACAATTAGTAAATATAACTAAATTCTGCTATATACTTTGGATTATTATTATCAATAATAATAATAATAATAATGGGTGGTACAATGCATGATAGCTGTTTTAAATATGTTTAAGTAAAACATCACTTATGCCTTTCTACCTTTCTACTAGGCTAATAAAAAAAATAAGTTTATAGTTCTTTCGAGAAAACGCCGAAAAAAATGAAACATGCTACTGAAAACCATAAGACAAAATTCACAGCCTTAGACAGTAAAAAAGAGCTCATAAAATTTCAAAATGTACATTAACATCAAACATTCTCTGAGATATAAAAAATGAAGAGAACATATCTTAATTTAAGAATGAATAAATGATCGGAAATAAGAAAACAAATTTACACACCGACTTTTTTTTTTTTTTTTTAAAAAAAGGAAGAACAATATAAATTTTGTTGTTGTTGAAAAATAGGATTGATATGAAAATTTGCTTCATTTAAAAAAGAGAAATAGCGAGTGAAAAGATCCAAAACATTTCCAAGTTTGGAAACAAACACCGATGTAATTGATGGAAAAAAAATACTCATTACCAAAATATTTACCACGAACAGGTAGTTAACAAGGATAATATCCATCTAATTTCAACAGTTTAAATTTTAACTCAAGTTTATGAGTTATACTGCACTTAATTTTAAAAGAAAAATATTTCTACTGCTCAATAAGATTCCTTTTTAAAAATGTACAGTGAGAACAGAAAACGAATCACAAGCAAAATAAATTGAGTCTTTGTATTGCTGTTCCTGAAGCTTGTCACTGAGTTATTATTTGCTCCTTATATGAACTGTTAGTTTGTCAATGTTTTTTCGTTACCGACCTTGTCTATCCGATTTAACTTACTTAAGTCAATTAACTACGTCTAACTTCCAAAATATACTTGTAAATACTTTAACATTTTAATTCAGTTTCGGAGCAGATAGAAAATATCCATACTTTTCCTTAATTGCTTTGTTTGAAGCTATTCAGGAAAGTAAAATAACGAAATTGATATTCATCTTAGAAAACACAACTTTCTATCAAACGAATTTAAATCTAAAAATCAGTACTTACAGATATCAAGTTTCCTAATGAATGCAGATACTGTCATCGTGTAATGTACAGGTTCTGGCATTGTTTAGGAACGGTGACCACGTATTACAGTACAGGGATGATTTGTTATATTCATATTCAACTTGGAAAGCAATGAATGCACACTGTATTCATTCTACGGCTCATATTTACTAGAAGCTGTATCAAAAGTAACAAGTGAATACCAATAAGCAGTTGGTTCGTATGTGCGTGCGTTGGTGGCAACACAACCAAAGCGATATGATTAATTTGTTATTGTTTATGTATTCCTACGAAAGGTGTTTCTAGATGTCAGCCTATGTGAGAGTATCTCTCTTTATCAAAACATGCTGTTTTGTAGTTAAACAGCTTATACTACCATACTTACAAACTATTTTCTACTGCGTTCGTAGTTTCATTTTAATTAAGAGATGAGCAAATTAGCCACTAATTTTAATTTCTCAATTTTTTGTTAACCTAACTGTAGTAATATCTGAATCGCCTATATTTTGATTTCCATTTAAATGAAGGAATTACCTTCGACTAAGAAAAAATAGTGTCGCAAAATTTAGCCATTTTGTAGCTAAATATGGCTTAGCCACTTCATGCACGTACAAAAGTTTAGCCACTTTTTAGCCATTGCTACGCTATTTCTGACTTTGTAGACTCAAGAAACACCGTGCAAAGTCAAAGGAAGCACTTACAGATAAATTTATGCCTAAGCTATTCTCTATTTTGATGATTCTGTCAAAACCGAGAGAAAGTCAAATGGCGCACTTGCAGTCAATTTTTAAGTGAATTTTGATCCAAAGTCAAATTTTATAGACAGAGCACAAAACATAGGAAAACATTTTTTTTTATTTCTGATCTAAAGATAAAGATTAACGATTTTTCCGATCCACGAGAGAAAACATGTTCTTAAAATATTGCAAATATTCTGCCTACATCATGTGTTTCTTCTGTATTACTCTCACAAATTTTTAAAATAATAATTCTTTTTTCTAAGTATCATACTTTGGACCCTAATAACAGCAAATAAGTACCGTGAAAATTAGACTCGAATAAAAAAAGAAAATGCTTAACGTTCTTGCGAATATGAACGTAATATAAATGTAGACTTCCCAAGAAAGTATACTCAAATTCATAGAAAATGTCCAACGGGAAATTTTCCAAGTTCAAACAACTGAAAAAGTGGCAACATTGAAACAAGTTGTATAACAATCTGTATAAGTCAAGTCAAACATCTCGTTTTAAACCTTCTTTGAATATCGGTTCAGCTATTGGCATACTATTTGGACTTGGAACGTTTTCTCAATAGTCAGTGAGTATGCATTATTTTCATATACGAATAGAAGTGAAATTTATATTAAACCTAATTCAATATTACTTGAAATGTTTTCAGTATACCGTGAATTACTCACAAAAATTTACTCAGATCTTTACGTATTAAGTCACGAAAGGTTAAACTTCTTTTACTAAGATTCGATCTTGACAAGACCAAAAAATTACGTAATCAAGCAAGAAATTCCAGGCGAAAAAGTTTTAAATTAATGAAACAAAAATTATCATTTAAGATCTTAATAGTGTTCTTTATTGTCATTTCATCAGCAGGACCATCGTTTTCTGACGTAAATTTTGAGCTAAATGTCGTATACAATATATTGATATTATTTTTATATGTTAGTGGTATAAGCAAATTAAGCTAATAACGTATCATTGGAAGTTCCTTTCTAATATTACTTTTCTAAAATCATATTTTTAATTACATCTACTCCAGTTTATAAGCAAAATCAGTATCATAATGCAATATTTCAAGGCACACTAACACATATGTTATCATTCTATATACGTAAAATGACGAAAAATAGTGTATATTTTCATTATAATTAAAAAAAAAATCAAATCTTTAAATTAGGCAACCAACTCACTTTTTCTTATGTAAGTGATGAAGACAAAGCAGTTGCTCATTTCAAGTAATTCCAATACTACAACATTTGTTTCGCCTTAACAATGTAAATACCTGTGTTTCTTATTCTAGCTACAAACATTTGAATTCTTTAAGGCTGTGAAGCATGCTTGCAAGAAGCCATGCAGATGTAATGAGATTTAAAAAAGAAAGCTATCGTATAGCCACAGAGAAAAAGAGAATTACAACAACAAATTGAAAAACAGGAGAGAGCAGTAGAAAGAGAGAGACGGGACACGTCACACCAAGGATATTAGGGATATCTTTCACTACCGTAGGAGGAGACTAATGCGCTGCTCGGCTGATGCTTACATAGTTCCCCATCGTCGGTTATGCTTGCAAGGCGAGCTCGGCGACAAGCTAGGAACCTTCCTGGAATGCGACCAAGGGATTGCGATAACATTCACAGTAAAGCATTTATTACAGCAGCCAGAGGTGCCTTCTCCAGTGAAAAGATTACAAGTAAAAACAACATTCTCCACAAAATTTAACATTAAATCTTTCGCACCAAACTTCATTCATTTTAAAACCCATACTTAACATTAAAGGTTTATGTACACACAGTGATTTATAAACATATATATTAGCAGAGATTTATTATTATCAAACAAACGAGATAATATTAAACACACGCACCATTTTTTACATGTACAAGTTAAAAGTAAACATGTGTTAGAAATTAAACACTTATTTAAAATAGGAAAAAATATTAATCTTACGGACAGCAAATTATATTACAACAATGCCAAATCTGTCAATGATGATGAAATTAACAAACAATGCGAGCAGTAATTATATTGTTATATTATTTTATATAAATAATTCACAAAGTTGTTGGTAACTTCCTCCTCATACTTTCAATAGCTTTATCTATCAATCTACTAATCATAATCAATTATACAAATACAATTGTACGTTATTAGGAGAGACCGAGGAAAAGTCGAACACCGGAGCAATCCCGAACATAGGATTTTTGAACGTGCGACGATGTTGAGAAATGAGTGAGAAGCGTCCGACTGGTACTACCATCTGTACTGGCGATGCGTGAACAAGTTCCACGTGGCCTGCCCTGCCAAATCATGGGAACTTTTTAACCGGACCGAATGTCGTAGAATTGTAGATGACATAAAGTGTCATACACATTTATAAAATGTTAGCTCTCAGTAATACACGGTATACATACTAAAGAGTTGCCGACAGGAGAAAAAAGCGTAAAACATATACACAGAAGTCAACCGGAAAAGTTAAAACTTGACTTCAAATTGTGGTAGAACCGTGAGCTTGTTTTGAACCTAACGAAACATAGTTTTGATTTTAGAAACGTGTAAAAGAAAAATATTGCACATTTTATTTCAACATTTTAATATGGCATAACCTTAGCTGCAGTTGTTGTGTGGTAAACTAGTAGTACAAGGGACTGGTACAATTTCTCTAGACATATACCTCTGTGAGTAGTGAGAATTTGAGAAAGTGTGTGACACTGAAAAGTACCGTACCTAAAGGCACAGTGTTGCAACCCATTTGACACGGACACGGCAGCAGAAGGAAACAACTAAGAAAGGTGCTACCATGAGTGATTGGAAAAATACCACATTTTATCAGTGATCAAATGATTTGTGATAAGTGTAGGAAACAAATTACAAGGGATTCTGCTATTCCTGGGGAAGGATCAAGCATGCTATTCCTGGGGAAGGATGAAGCACGACAACTGATGAGGAAAGTGACAGAAGCGCAACATATAGGATTGACTCACCTTTGCGATTATTGAATGAAAGTGTGTTGAAATATCACTGATTACGACGTAAAAAATGGAAGAAGGACATATGGCAAAAGAAAAGCAGTAAAAATTATAGATGTACAAAGAAATATATTCCATATTCTATCTGAAGAACCTACACCTGGTAAAAATCAATATTGTGATTATATAATATAGCACAACTAAAATTTTGCAAAAAAACACAAAAAGGTGTGTGAAAGTTACTATTTTAACACTTGTGCCAAAACCCTGGAGCATCAGAAGAATAGAGTAAGAATTAATTATATAGTGTTATAATTTCCTGAACAAGTGTTCACGTGTTTCATTCTATGTGACGCACACTATTTTGCAATTTGTTTACTTTTGTTCCCACAGTCGTCCCAAAATGAAATGTATAACATGTTTTATTCCTAAAAAAAAAAAAAAAAAGTTTTCAAGGCTATTTCTTATGACCTTGAAACGAAATATTTTCTGCATTATTTTCCTACAATACTGCTTTTAACAAGTCCAAGATGAAAGTTCTAAGGCAATTAGAGGACAAGTTATGAATCTTTTTTGTTTACCTTGTAGCAAATGTTTTACGCTTTTTCTGAAGTTGACGACGACGCTGTATGAATACCGTGTATCACTAAGGGGTAATATTTTGCACATGTACGTTACTTTATGTAATCTACCACCCTACGACATTTCATATAAATCTGAGATTGTCGGGTTGGGAACTGTGAAGATTTATCATGAAACGACCCCACTGTTTTCAACGCCAGTCGACTGCATGCCTTCGATGAGAGACCGAGAAAACTTGTTTTCGCTACTTTTTGTCTAACGTGCTGCTTTACTTTACGTTGAGGTAAGTCAATTTTTGTTAAGTTTTCGTACGTATTTATAATGAATACAGAATATGACTTTCTTAGCCGGTTTTGCTTTGGTAACTTCCAATTTCACTTCATGATTTACAACTCTCAAACCTCAAATGGGGCATTGCTGAACATCGTGATCGACATTACCTCTGATATTTTTCAAAGTTTATCTTTATAAAATTTTTATTGTTTAGTTAAAAGATAAGATAAGATAAAATGAATTGTATGGGCGGTAACATTGTTTAGTTAAAAATTCAACTAAGTGCTCAATTTTAAATGTGGTTAGTTAATTTAAAATAGTTTTCAACTTGCAAATGCCACAGAAACATTTCTGTGCCCTACTAAACTTCTATAAGATCTGAACTTCGTCGACTTTGATATGAATGGAGAATAGCAAACTGAAACGTGTGCTGTTTGTGGTGACTTTGGATGGGACAGAGAAATTTGGTACAAATACTCAAATGTTACGTGGAAAAATTGGACTCATAAAAACTACAGTTTGTGGGAGAGTACATAGGTACATTTTTATGACGTTAGTGTTTGATATTCTAATGATCAATGTTTGATTCACCAGGATTAAAGTAACCTAAGTTAAAAAAAAAAGTAAAATTTGTCACGTGTACTAAACTTATAAATATTGTAGTGCGCATGAGAAAAATCAAAAGATTTTCTTTCAGACATTTTGAAAGTTAATAATAAATTTTCATTCACGAGGATTAAAATTATAAACAAAAATTTTGTTTGAAAACTAATTGATGTAAAGGATTTTTATGTAAGGAAAACATGTTTAATTAAAACTACAATTTACATCCAATGTTACCACCGAGTTTCTCATTAAGGATAATGGTGGTTCTGGGGATCCTGTGAAGAAGCTGTTATGATTCTAAAACAGCGAAACGCTTGAGTCACATCGTACTGAATCGTCAAGTGCTCATTAAAAAATGGGACTATACGCAACCTCAGAAAAAAAATACACCCTCCATTCCGAAAGAAACCGAACTTTTGAAAACAAATAGTACCACTAGTGCCATCTGTTGTAATATTTTACCGGTAGATGGTGTAGTCCCTCATTGACAACTGGTATAAATGTCATGACATTTGGATGCACGGCAACAAAGTTATTGCGTTTCAACTGTCAGTGTGTTGTGTACATCGGTCGGAAAATGAGTTTCAAACAACGAGCTGCAATTGAGTTTTGTGTTAAACTGGGTAAACCTTTTACTGAAACGCACCAAATGCTACAAAATGCATATGGTGATGAGTGTCTATCCCGTACGCAAGTTTACGAGTGGTTCAGGCGATTCAAATCGGGTAGAGAGACGCTGGATGATGACGAAAGATCAGGCCGTCCCAGAACCGGATTATCGGAAGAAAACATCGAAAAAGTGCGTGAATTCATCAAACATAACAAAAAAGCGTCGGTGAAAGTTATTGAAATGGAATTAGGCATTCCTCAAACAACCGCATACCGCA
>JAGDQP010008008.1:15956-62781 GCA_022664845.1 Lepisma saccharinum | reverse complement strand
CGATCCCTACTTGGACACTTTACATATAATATTCGCACAACACTCGTAACTTTGGATAGCATTTTGATTTCCTACATAATTTATTGACATAGCATCTTACTTATTTCAAACTAATAAATCATAACGCTAATAGCTTCATGCCTAACCCAACATTTCACAACTATATTTTACATCTTGTAGTTGCTCAAATATCCGCCACTTTTCTCAAGTTCCATAATTTAGAGTCTAAACAATAAGTTATTGATTCTAATCTTCGTTAATACATCTTACGTTATACTTTGAAAACGTTTCACATAAATTTACTATCACATATTATATTTGATTAAATTTCATTTTATATGTTTCAACAATAGCCTTGCCGTTTTAATTTTCAATATTAAAATCTTCATTTCAATTTTTTATTTCAGAAATATCAACATATAAAAGATTTAAAGATTCCATTTTTAATCTAAAATCAAATTGTTTTCTGCCGCACATCATTAACAAAGTACATATTAACGCTGTAGCTTGCCTAAGCTACTATATATCACTCATTCACAGGATGTGTCTCGGCATGTCCTTAATTGCTGTGGGGAACGATAAGAGCGAAAGGTGTACTCAGGTAATTCACATATACTTCACCGCTACAGGCTGCAATAACCACCAACATGAAATAAATCACACAGCATACTCTAGGAGAAGGTCTTTACTAGCACGCATATTTATTTGTATGCAGATATGTTTGAAAGTCGTTCGAACTCATTTTGAACACCA
This sequence comes from Lepisma saccharinum, assembly GCA_022664845.1. Taxonomy (NCBI): domain Eukaryota; kingdom Metazoa; phylum Arthropoda; class Insecta; order Zygentoma; family Lepismatidae; genus Lepisma; species Lepisma saccharinum. The sequence goes on along the minus strand of JAGDQP010008008.1, from coordinate 62,028 downwards.
TCTGTAAGAACTAATTCGACGTCGGAACTGTAACTTCAAGTTACTTTTAGTGCACACAGTAGCTTTACAGACACTTGCTTGTATCAACAAGTTCTTAGATGATACCACTCAGGTTTCAATTGTACTTGGACCTGCTTCAGGAGAGAGTTTGAATGATTTAACATTAAATGTAGGTTAACCCGTGTCTTGTATTCCAATGAGCGATGGCGAGTTAATTTTTAGACTTGCGCTTTTGCCTTCCATTTTTTTGTTTCAGGCGGTGTAAGCAATGTACGGAGTTAATGAAAATATGCATTTGACATTAATGAAAGAGGATATACGAAGAAGACCGTCAATAGACCATCATTCTGAAACAATATATATATATATATATATATACATATATTGGAGAAAGTCTTGATAAATATGCGGTAGCCAAACGGATCCGGTTATCTTATATCCGGACACGAGTTTCGGATATCCGAAATATCCGAGAACCAGATCCTTTGGAATCTGGATCTATCCATTCCTACTAAACTGACGTCAATTATTGAGTCATGCTGTTTGTGAAAATAACAAAAGTTGGCTCCCTGTTTGCTATTTTTCAGTATTTGTTTTGGTTCAATCTGAAGAGATAAAACATTTATTAACATACAAGCTTACCGACCCGCCGTAGTTCAGTGGTAGAGAGTTGGCGTAGCATTCTTGAGGTCATGGGTTCGACCTCAGCGGCCGACCATCCTGACTGGCGTTTTCCCAGTGTTTTTCCTCAGTCACACCAGGCAAATGCCGTAATGGCACCTTCAACATAAGCCCTGGAGGACTCTTTCCCGAATCCTTTCCCCATCCTATCCCGGCTTAATGCCGAAAGGTCATAAATAAAATTCAAACATACAAGCTTCTTAAAATTCATATTTATCTGTACTTCTTTCGTTGTTATCGGCTACAAAATATATTTTCAAATTTAGTTGATGCTAGTAACCAACATGGTGCAAATTTGTCTATGTTTATTCTTCACATATTTTGAGTATCACACTAATATGACAACATTATATAACATCAACAATTTGGATACGAACCAGTGTCATAAATAATTGGTCGGCCGCGATGAGGGGTGAGGACCAAATGTAGAACTTGCCCACAAATGAAGGAAAACATTCAAATATCGTGGCATGTAATCACATATGCACGACTAACCAACCTAATTGAGTTGAATAGACCACAAGCTTGTAACCAATTATAGTTTGGCATTGTTACGATGTTGTCAGAGAGAGGTAAAACTATTACAGATGTCAATGGCAGCCATGTGCTTATCTGAGTTATAGCAACAGCTTAATTATAAACGCAAGTGCCATCTGCATTCAGAATAGCTATTTCGACCATGATTGACTGCTTTGCTTAAATGATCGGGGATGATTCAAACACGTACTCTATTCAGTTTCTGTGTTGAGAAAAGTTATGTACGAATGTAAAGATAGAAACGCGTCACATCTGGGTTAACTGAAAATAATCATGCATTCATCTCATCTATAACTTTTTGTTTTATGACCTTTAGTCTTATGAAAAATTGTACCTTCTGTTTGACTTAGAACTCTGCGGATGGTTGTACAGAACATACAAACATACTGAGAACAATGCAATTGATGAGTTACCATCTTGTAACTAAATAACGGAGCTCAGACTATTTTCAATACAAAGCTAAACTTATAAAAGAACAATTCTGTGTTATTAGTGGAGCCTTAGTACCTTTATTCGTGGTCTTTTTTATTAGTTCATGGATTGACTGACACGAATTGAAGGGGTAATGTGGATCTAAAATTTTGCGAAAATAAGATGAATGTATTTCCTGAAAGCCTGAAGCTGTCACTAAAACATACCTGTGTTAATTCAACACAATGCGGTGTTCCATCGTGACTACCACTTTTTCGTGTTAAATCGCCACAACACGCTGTGTTGATTTCGGGAAAATATTACAGCTGCAGTGAGATTTGAAGATGGTTTCTTCAGTTAGAAGTCGAGCGTCTTACCGACATGGCTAAATCGCCAGACAGAGATAACGCTAGATGCAAATGATATTTATTGAATAACATTTGAATTAAACAACTACACCAGATTTAGACAGTGTAACGAGTCAAAAATATGTTCCTGAACAACCAAAACATGCTAAGTTACTCGCAGGAAATCTCTTTATCCACTTCACTTTCTATTTGTCAATTGGGGATCAGAACCCATTGTTTAAGAATGTTCCATTTACATAAAATCAATCGATTAAAGGTGCTGTGATTAAAGAATATATAGATGGTTGAAGAACTATGTATAGACTAAGCGTAAACGTGTTTGGTACACTATGCTCCAACATGAAAAGATATAAGAAAGTAATTGCGCAGAGCAAATAAGATTTACTCCGGGTGAATATCTAGAGTCCAGCCGTGATTTACTTCTAATCGATGTGTAGCAACCATATATCATGAAATCTTTTATTGAAACGGTTTGAATCATTATATAAATGCATTCACAAGAACATAGATCCTAGGAAGAATCAGTCCTTCAACAAATTCCATACCAAAACATTAGATCAAATGTATTTGTTGCCTTATAAATCGTTGCTAAAACTAATGCCGTTTCTCCCATATGAAGTCCTGATTATTGTTTGATAGTTATGTATAAAATTAGCTGCAAATACAACCACTTCCAGCCCGATACTTAAGCAGTTATTGATTACAAGCTTTAGATAAAAAACAAAAAGCAAATACAAGAACAATAAATTTCAAACGATTCATCCCAATGACGTAAAATACCTATTGTCCAATCAAAACTGTGAATGTTTTTGGTCTTAGCAGACTGGCAACTTCCAGCTTATCTAGGGCATTTCATCCCAAGAAAATCCATCTGTTTCAGAAATTTTTAAACTTCAGCTATTTAAACAACTATATAAACTTTTGTGGCGTATAAGAGATAGCGTTAGAACCTATGAATATTAGAAATTACAATATTTTCAAACTACCATGACCAATACAAACAAATCAGTAGCAATTATTGCACTGGCAGACAATATTATGCAGGAAGAATTTCATCATTCTTCGTCGCGTATATCGTTAGTAAAATGAAATGATATATTCTTTATAAGATTGTACATACTATCAGCGACCATCAGCACCCAAACGAAAGATCTAATTTCATTTACAATGAGCTTACTGTATTTATCCGAAGCCTTATGCAGTGATAATAATTATATTACTGAAAAAGAAGGACATGACTTTGCAAGTAAGTATTCCCAAGCATTAAAAGATGTTATTCTGTTCTTTGACTTAACATACTCTTACAAATACAAACACCCAAATTGAAACGAACCAACTTCCTTTACGATAAGGAAAATTCTCGCCTAGATGAAGTTAATACAACGAAAAGCCTATGAGACAATATAAAAACTGTTGACGTCAACAAACTAGAGTTTTAGGATCATTTTGCAATCTCTTTTTCGTTTGAAGGTACCTTCCAATCACACTTTCGGAAGTCCCTACATTTTAAATTAAGTGATCCTCTTTTCCAGTATGAAGAATACTGTAAGCTCATACTTGATATTTGTAAACAAGCAGATATTAAAAAACAATCTATTGGCCAAAAAGCAAACTAATATTGTGTCAACAAACGAATATTCTATCATTTTTAAAACTAAAAATTATGTAAGAGAAGATATTATAGATTTCTGAGAAATCAACTGCAATACTATTATAAACTATTGCATGAATATTGCAATCAATTCATTGATAATACGAAAGATATTATCAAGACCCGACGAATGCAAACCCTCATTGCAAACTCACACAGTGTAGAGATGAGTGCATTATTGAAAGAAGTTGTTTAAACAAATTCGGAACTGATGAAAAGCCAAACTATATACATGTTCTAGAGGAAAGAAAAAGGGGTGCTTATAAAATTGTTAATGAATGTACAAATAAAAAACAACAATGTTATCAAGCTGAGCAAATATATCAAGGTATTCGCAATCACTATGGACGTAGTATTAAGCAGAATTTTCAGCATCTCATTGATAGCAAAAAATAAGCTTCAAAGAGTACAATATATTAACTAACACTGAAAGTACTGCAGGAGACGAAAATGTTACACTATTGGAGGTTGGCAAAGCCATTCTTGACTCAAATTCTCAGACTATAGGAGGGGAGAATGGGTTATCCATACAATTTTATATAAAATTTTAGAAAATCATTGCTCCCTGGTGTGTTGAAAAATATAATGAAATATTAAATAAAGGCACCATAAACAGTAACTTTGTCAACTCAATAGAAATTCTGCTATCAAAACATAATCAGAGTAACAAAAGCAGCAGTCAAAACAAATGAAGAGTTATTGCTATATGTAACTGAGACGACAAGACTTTCTCGAAACTCCTATTCAACAGAATATCGCAGTTTCGTCTAAACATAATCAACAAAAATTGTGGGGGCGACAGAATTATTTGTAACAGTAATACAGGTTTGGTATCCTCAGTTTAGATTTAGCTCCCGCTTTCGACAATGTCAACCAGCAATACTTATACAGGTTACTTCAAAAACTGAAATTTCCTCCAAACGTTATTAACGTTATATAATCAACTCTAAACAATCGATATATGAAACAGCAAATGAATCAACGCATCCTGTTTGGAATTAAATTAGAACAAGGCATTTCCCATGGTTTTGTTTTAACGGTGACTTTGTCCTTTTTATCAGTCCTCTCCTAAACACCATAGAATATGCAAGGAATAGACTTTTTTATATTCCAACTTAGGATACGTTGACGACATCATATGCATAGTTCAGACTAAAAAAGAGGTTATAAACATATTTAGCTTAATTAACTCTTTTGGTTATACTGGTATTAGACTCAACGAATCAAGAACACAACTTGCACCAACTGACAGCCAAATAGCAAATAAGTACTGAGACTGTTGCAATATTGTTAAAACAAATCCAGAATTTAGGAAGAGAATGGGCTAATGGCATAAACGAAACGAAAAAAAAAAATACCATATTTAACTAATGTCATAATTGAAATGATGTACGTCTTAATTGAAATGATGTATCGTATAATGGCATAAGTACGAATTTGATAACTAGCCAGTCAAAACATATATACGTTATTAATATACAGAAAAACAGGATCTCATCCAGACATCACGTATAAATCTTTGGAAAAAATGGGCAATTACCTGGTTAAATTTAAACCATTTATCTCTTCTACCAGTGTAACATGTGAAAAGGTTCAAATTAGCATATGGAATTTTTCAACCCAATGCCACATTGTATAAACAAAATTGACAATAGTCATTGTAACCAATTAGATACCATCTCACACGAGTTAGACAGTTGTTTACAGGTAAATGTTTGTTGGCAATAATGTCAAAAATAATAGCCAGGATCATCAGAACTAGCCCAAATTACATTACTAAAGAATATGTGCTGGAACCACTTGATTGTCAATGTTATCCTCATACAAAAAAAAAAAAAAAAAAAAAAATTGTTATTTGGTTCACAGCACAAACGTTGTACATGCTTCTGACTCAATGCGAAATTAATGCAGAAGATGGTATATAAACCAAATAAAATGTCGCTACCAACAACTCAATAACAAAAAAGGACAGTGTCAGTTTGCTCAATTTGTAAAAGCAGTCTATTAGCTTTGCAGATATTATGTATTAGGTAATTAGATATTTGTTTATACTATTAATAGTTGTATCTGTTTATTTTTTACGTTTAAGTAGTATATATAATGTTATACCTTTTTTTTGCGTTTTAGTCTTTTTCTTTTTTCTCCCATTTTATATGTAAATTTCCCTCATTCTTAAGGTTTTAATCTTATTAGTCCAACTCTCATTGCTTTTAATTATAATTTTAGTCCAATACAATTAACTTCGTCCTTTTATTTTATGATAAATTCTCATCAATTTTGTTTATTTTCCTTACATAGCTTTCTGTTATGACAATAAACAGTTTAAAAAGCACTATAAGGCGCTAAGCTTTCAACTCAAAAAGCTATGTTCAAATCTCGCTGCAGCCTTAACATTTTGTTTGGTGCTAGTACCGAAATCAGCACCGTAAGTTGTGTTGATTTAATACACAAAAGTGGTAGTCACGCTGGGGTATCTCATTCTTTTGAATTAACACAGATATTTTTTAGTGTGTGGAGCTCTGTTATTTGCTGTTATCCACTAACACTCTTCTCCAAATAAGAATAACGTCTCCAATATCTGGTTTTCAGCTCTGCTACAAAACTACAAAACTCGACATACACCCTTATCGAAATTTTGCCCTTCAACTGAAAACCTGCATTAAAATGAAGTTACGTGCCACAAATATTAGTTTCAGTGCTGAAATACTTGTTATGTGCATACTCTAGTGCAGTAAAAACTGGGCTATTTCTAATTCAACCTCCCAATGTTTCAAATAATTATGGACAACCCAGTTTTACTACACTAGGGTAGATCCATATAACTTGTATTTTTAACACTAGAACTAATATTATTTATCACCAGCTAACCCGGTTTTTAATACAGGTCTTCATTAATAATAAAATATAAAAATAAACAATGCTGAATATCTAGGGAGAATTTTTCTGTTGGTAGATCTGTTTAACAAGAATACCTGCTTTCGATTACCTTGCTTTTAAGTTATCCATGCCAAGTGATGGTTAGAGTTTCAAATATTCCCCTTTTGAACATATTACCTAGGAGACAGAATTTTCTACCTGCCAGCAAATCAATGCAGTACACAAATAATAATTAATTAGCTTGAATGCAAGTGATATCATACGAAATGACAGTATTAAATGTTGCAAAAATTTCTTTGAGGGTTGCCTCGTAAGTTATCTGTAAAAATGTCATGTAAGGAGTGAACACCAATATGTTACACATGTGTAATAATACTCATGAGAACTTAAGGAAACATCAATCGGACTAAACTAAGATATTTATGTTTATAACAAGATGTATTGAAATATAGAGTGTGTTTATCAATCGTCCACCACAAAAAAATCAGAAAGTATTTGAAGCAAAGACGAACATTCTAATGTAGAAAGAAGTAATCTCGGAAGTATCTGAACTTAAAGAAATTGTGGTACTCATACATCTCGTGGAAGATATGGACACAAAAGAAGGGGAAAGTGAAAATGTCCCGGAAGCGCATGAAACGAAATATCCTCTGAAAGTACAAGACTCCGTGATGGCTGCGTCAACTTCCTCTGTTGTCCGATTAAAGGAAGAATCATAAAAAAATGAAGAAATTTAGGAAGAGAAAACGGAAGATAAAACCTGTTAACACGGGAGGAAAGATTAAAGGATAGAATAAACAGCGTCTATCCTAGAACAATTGCTTGAAGGAATAAAACAGATGAGTAAACAGCTGAATGGGAAGATGGATCATTACAGTAAACAGCTGAAAAAGAAGATGGATCATCAGAGTAAACAGCTGAATGAGAAGATGAAACATCAAAGTAAACAGCTGAGTGAGAAGATGGCTTCCCAGTTACAAGAAAGTAGGAAGGAAATGAAACAGCTAAATGAGAAGATGTATTATCAGAGTAAATGGCTGAGTGAGCAGATTGTTCATCAGAGTAAGCAGATGAAAGAGGAAGTGACAACGTATGAGTGAGAAGATGGCGTGCCAGTTAGGAGAGACACGAGACGCATTGGAGTCACGTATTGAACAGCTGGACGAAAGAGTTAAATACTAGTTGGATGGGCAACGCAATGAGATGCAAATGTTAGAAAACAAGATCGAAGTTAATCATTCTGAGATCAAGTTGCAAGTAGACGAGGTCAGTAAAAGATGTGAAAAATCTACGGCAACTCTGAAAGCAGACATGACAGGGATTTCCGACCAAGTCAAGGAATGGAAGGAGACTGACGACGGCAACTTGAAGGAAGTTCGTGAGGAAATTGACAGAATCCAGGCGGAACAACTTACCACCAAGTCAGAGTGACGAAGGTAGAGGTGACGGCCGTCCAGAAGTGTTATAAAGTGGAATGAGCAGTTCAGGAAACTAGGTAAGAAGCTAATACCCTTCTATCTGTCAGACTTGATAAGATAGAGTATGTTAAAACACGCGTTTCCACTCAAGAATCAGAAATCACTGTTCTTAAGGAAACGTTACTAAACTTGAACAGTGATCCTGTCCATCACTATGAATCCGTCCAGGGAACGCCGTATGTAGATAAAGTCCGAATTACTGGTTCACCACGGACAACCTGTGCAGAAGTAGAACATAGAGCTTTCGCAAATAAAAAAAACACCCATGATTAAGAAGAGAAAAGAAGCTGTCATCGTCGGAGTATTAAAGTGGATTCTCGGATCGGTTTAGTGTATCCAGCCAAGAAGGAGCTAAAGCACCTAGACACAAGGGGTCGTACAGATGAGGAAGGAGCAATAGAATTTATCACAGCTGCTATGACGAAGATGAAGATACATTACATGTCCGTAGAGAGACACGACACCGGATCCGTCTCTCGGAACTCAAATCCTTCAATACATGGAGAGATTACAGCAGTTTCTTTACTCAGTTTGAAAGAGAAGCCGATTTGGTTGGAATAATCCGCGATAGGTTCTTGGAAAACCTGCCATTAGGCTTAAAGAATTCAGTTCTTTCCTGGCATCAGTCGATCATTCACGGCTTTTGATTCATATCGTACGTTTCGGCGGTTATTCATAAGCCATTACCATTCGGACGAATTCACTTACGCTAGGTTGACGAGGCTAAGGGCAATCCCGTTTAACCCCAAAATCGATGGCTGACTGGAACAATTTGTAACATCCAGGTTCAAATCCGAGAGTTTGACTAATTGAGCAGGGAGTTCTTGATTTTCAACTCATTAATCCCGCTTTAACCCATTGCATTCCAGAGACAGCTGGAGACGGTCAGGAACATGACTTTTCGGACATGCTTGAATCTATAGGAAGGCTGGAACTTATCTATGACACCTTCGAGTCCAAAAAGGCACCCGCGAAAAGTAAAGGTGAAGAATGTTATCCAGATGGGAAGATCCGAGGGAAAACAGTGAACGTTAATGAGGTAGACGTTAAGGAAGAATCTACCATGACTGAATCGCAGAGAGATGACGCCTTCCGGAGCAAGACTTACGAACAGAATTATGTACAATATAACAATAGAGAAAAGGTCCTAACTGGAAGCAAAAGAAGAGGTCCAACAGGAGTCGTCGATACCCGCCGAAGGACTGAACTGAACGTGATAAACAGACGTCTGACAATTCGGGAACTGAAGAATCCACTGGAACGAACGGAGTCGCTCAAAAAACTCCGGATCGTACTAGTCAATCTGTAGCAAAAAACTAGGAGACACGTCTTCATCGCTGGTTGGAGGAAGGATCGAGAGTAACGATGAGATCATTGAAATTCTAAAGGTTTTACCAATGTATGGGCATGATGAAGAAAATAGCATAATAATGCCGGCGTGTATATCAAAAGGTCCAGACATGGAAGTAGAAATCAAAAACAGATTTCATCCATATTGATGCCAGGAACTGGGAAGACGAACCAGATCACCCGAACGAGCGATGTGGGTCTGATTGCGATGTGGGTCTCAGACAAGGAAAGAAGGTTATTCTGGTTGACTACACGGGAAAACGAAGATCCAAAGTTGAGGGAGAAGTATCTCTACTATCCGAATATGTGGGATGGAAGTATGCTGTCCGTTTTTGGTGGTTAAAGGACTCGCCCGTGACATTCCGATCTGCAGAGATATCAAGGCGACGCTCGATGTGAAACTCGACTTCGAGACCGCAACGGCTAGTCTTAAGATCAATAGTTCAGTAGTCAACGTATCTATGATGAAGGAGCATCCCGACGCATATAAGGACTCGCCAGGACCCGGTACGGAGAATGACCAATGTCCTCAAGTGAAAAAATGGCATATGTTCCAGCGAGGAAGACACAGATCTGGACATGAAAAACTATAATCGAATCACTATTGGAGACTTCCTTCTGATGCTCGCTGGTCAGGAAGCACAGTCACGGATGGGTGCTTTTTCGGACGATCTGCATGGCGGACCTGATGATCGGAAAGAGGATCCTGAGATCGTGAGGATTGGAATTCATCACGTTAAAACCAATGCCTGGGATGGTAAATCAAACTTTCCACCCAAAGTTAAAAGGCAGGGATAGCGTGCTTCTATGAAAGATGACGCCTGTGTATTGAGCACCTACGTACTGGACTCTCTTGTTAAGGTGTTAGTTGATCCGGACTCGGATGTTTCGTTATGTTCCTTAGAGTTTTGGCAAAAATTGGCGTCCGATGAGTCGTCTTATCGTATGAATCGTATGAAACAATCTGAAAATACTCTCCTCGCCGTCCACTCTGGTTTCCGTAAGAAGAACGTCAATGGAGAAGTCGTCTTACCGGTAAAGATTGGTCAAGTGACTGAACATTGGATGTTCCACGTAGTTGAATGATTGAACCATCCTATATTTAAAAAAATGTATACTGGATTTCGTGCTGTAAAGTTCGAAAGGACGCTGAGGAACGACAAGTAATCATGAAGATTTTCAGTGGAACCTACGGGTACCCCTGGACAGCACTGACATGTTTGTCAAAAAGGACTGTATATCACTGTTGTGAAGCATAAGTGTTCGTTTTCTGTTTCGCCAGGTAGTTCAAATATTAGGATGTAACTAAGACAGCGGACATGACTGTCTAAGGAGATTGATGTCACTCGTGTTGTACATATGCATATATTTTACTCTTTCATGTGCGTGTGAGTTGTGTGTGACTACTTATATAGCATTGAACCTTTCTAATATCACATTGACCGAAACAAGAGAGTAATCCTATCTGCATATACGTATATATGTAGTAATTGTGTTTGTTTTTATAGTGTTCTTTACGTGTTTGTATAAAAATGTGCCAAGGTTTTGCAGCCAATATCGGGCACCATATGTAACAGTGAATAAGTAGCCCCTTGACGATAGTGAGTTTGCTGTGCGTTATTGTGATTTGTTAATAGCTCAAATGATGGCGGACATGTAAGCTAATGTAACTAATTCTTTTTTATCAATTTATGTAAATATTTTAAGGAAACTTTTAGTACCATTTAACTGTTATTATAGATAGAAGCATGTTGCAAATTATTTGTTATTAACTAATATTTCTTTTTATATTTATTTGATAGATAAATTCAGTAGTCACTGAAGTTTATTGTTTGCTCCTGTATTAATTGAACGGCAGGTACCTAGTTGTTAGAACGCGAAATAGTGTGTCTATTTTGCGTTTACAACAATAAAGTAAGCAATTATACGAACCACGTAATTTTGATTTGTTTTCAGCTTCGTGGATTACACAAGTGACTCCTTTTCGCATGAGGAGTGGAACTTGCAGCGTAAACGTATTGCAGTGCGGGTATATTTTCAGTAATTGACTTCCTATCCCATTGTTGACTGTAGGCGACCGTTACTCGCGTCGAGGCACGGAACCTACGCGCCTGAACGTTTTACAAACAGTGGTGCACTGGCGACCATATCACTGCGGAGATCTAGAACCAGTAGCTCATACTACCTTTGCAAAACCAGTGAACCGCGGGCGACCATATCTCTTCGGAGGTCTGGAACCAGTAGCTAATACTACCTTTCCAGAACCTGTAGGCCACAGGCGACCGATTCTTTTCGGAGGTTCGGAACCAATAGCTGATACCTTGGTCCATTCCTAGAGGAATAACTTCCCTGGGCGATTATTTCTCTTCGCGAGGAGCGGAATTCAGAGAGCGTGGTCTCTTATCCTGGCAATCCCATCACTTCACCTCATCCTCAGTGTGTCTTTCTTCCCCATTGCGGTACGGAGGCTAACAACCAAAGTGGACTGTTACATTTTATGTTCGAATTTTTGAAGTATATTGATTTGTGTGGCTAAAGTAAAGAGTCCTCACTGTTTGTGGTTAATCCAAAACTGAGCATTCTTATTTTATATTTTACGGTAAGGGTTTAGTTTAGAATATCGACTACTACACTGCCTAAGCAATTGTTTGATGGCTAATTCGGTGGAAAATTGCTTAATTCCTTTTCATGGAAAAAGTTTGAACCATGCTTCAGCTTAGAAGACTAGTACACAGCACCATGCATTTAAGTTCCGGTCCCTAAAATATTTAAGTTAGTTTATGGAAGTTTGTCATCAGAGTAAAAGACAAAGTAGCTACAACTTAAAGCGCGAAACACGAACATCCTTCTATAATTTTATGTGGACTATATCCTGCAGAGAACCAAGTAATATTTTACAGAACATGTGATTAGTAAAGTTGTGGTTATACGTTATGAAGTGTATTGTGAAACGTTGATATTGACATTTGCTGCCTGCAATGATGATCAGTGTTAGAGAGGAAAACAATAAGGTATATCCTTATGCATACATGGCCTCAGGCAAAGCCTAAAAATTATAATTTCAATTCAATATAATCAATCAATAATTTAAATACTCTGATGTTAAAATTAAACTTATTCTAGGAAACAACTTATCCGATCTTGACCAACATTTGCGCGGTGATAATAACTATCATTGTTCAGGATTACATCCACTAAAATTGCAAATCAAACAAGATTGATCACCGGAAAATCAGAATAATCTTACCTGCATGAACCACCTCATATCATAATTAAGTACATATGTGGTTAATAGATGACAGGTAAAACTTCAATTAGAAATATAATCACTACCCTACAAAGAGGTCCGTAAAGACATAAAAGCTTATGTTTTTATAATGTACTATAATTATGGCTGTTACCGATAGTTTCAGGTAACATTACCCTTCAGTATTTTAACATGAAATTTGTTTAGGATACAATGTCATGTAACTGTATTGACTCCTTTTCTGGTAAAGACAAATTGGATGGTTTTGCAGCCCATCTTACTGAGGAGACACCAGTCAAAAAACCTTATTGCTGCTGAGCAATTAAAAGATACACCGACTCCATAGATGTTTAAGGGTTACTATTGGTAATATTGCTATAGGCTATTTATCTGGTTTACGAGTTTGGTTTGTTGGTTCTATAATTTATAAGTTACTGGATTAAGTATTCTGACTCAAGCTGTTATTAAGGACTCTGATATTGGGTAACGATTTAGATCGAGTTAATCTTCTGTAATCTGACTTCGCTATTTCTCTGGACTTCGATTTAGGCTAGTTAAGGTTGTAGATCATATATTCTCACCTTAGCTATTCATTGGACTGTGATTTTGGTTACATATAAAATGTATATCATTTTAATATCTGTTACGACTTAGCATATATTGTTCAGTTTATAACCAAGTAAGCATCCGGACTGATCTCAAAGATAACGACACCTGGCTCTCGTAAATTGGACGAAACATTGGCATCTAACATACCCACTGTGCATACTGGACTCCCTTAAGTCATACTAGGTCCTCACCAATCATCTGTAATAGAAAAGCGGAAAATTCAAAGTAGATCTCACCGATCACGATCAAGGTCTCCTGTTCAAAACAAAAGACAGCATAATCTGAGTGAGTCTTCAAACCACAGCGAACTGCACATGGAGCTCGAAAATGAGACAAAAAAACCTCAGATCTATAATTTCCTGCTATCAAACTTCGACACAAAATTCCAAAACAACAAACATATATTTCTCCAGCTGACTAAATACATAACACGAGCAGCAATAAATCAAATCATACCAACTAGAAACGGCTACATTATGAAATCTCCTGACCCGAATCTATTGAAAAGTATTAGGGACAAGTGCTCCTTTGAAATATTCGGGAAAAGGGCAAAGATCACACAGCTTGACAAACGAGAACCGAGACAAATGCCGCCTCGTAGATCAGCACCAGCTTTATCAGTGGTAATCCGCGGGGTCCTACCATCATACACAGACGATGAGATACAGAACGAATCACAGCAAGAAGGATATTATCAAATTGTATCTGCATCATGTGCAAGGCAGGACCAACCTACATGGTAAGGGTACTAACAAAATAGTAAGAGACCATAGATGACTTACTAACTAACGGGGCTATGATATACTGGAAAAGACACCGGGTAGAACCATCGCAAACAACTCAACCACAACCTATACGTTGCAAACAAGTTCCAAACGTACAATGAGCACACAACAACCAAATGTACGAAACAACCGAAATGTGGATTCTGCGCTGGGCCACATAATACCCGACAATGTACAAATTTACAAGAACAACCGAAATGTTCACAATGCAATGAGCCACACCCAACTTACAGCTACAAGTGTAAAGCAAAACCAGTACCAGAAGTACAAAAACCACATCTTGTAGTACTAGTAAGAACGCATGAAAAAACAGATCAAACTACATCCACATCAGCTCAACCCACTTCAATATACCAACCAGTGACAATAGAACAAATGCTTGGCTTCATAACCATGGCATTACAAAATATACATCCGTTTTTAAGACTGCAACCAGTACAATATGCAGCAAAATCCATACTACAAGTCAACTTCAATACTACATACTCTGGACCGTGCGTTCATTTCCATGCATCACATTATGAAACCACAGTATAGAGCCAAAGAAAACAGCAATAACCTTGTATGTTTCCTCGCCATGGCTCTTGCTTCCTTATTCATGAATATCAGATCAGTAACTAAGAACAAAATACTATTCGATCAACTCCTACTGGATGAGAATATAAATACCTTCCTGCTAAATGAAACCAACCTAACACCAAAAATGCAATGCAAAATAAGAAACAACCAAATTACAAGAGATGACAGCAAGACAACTGCACAAAGGGCAAACGGCGGCGTACTCTTAGGCTTCCAGGCGTCAGTAGCCTATAGGATACACCAACCTAACATAGCAAATCTACCGGAGCATCTCATCGCAACACTGTATTTTAAATCTCTATATATCACAGTAGCCACTCACACATCCAATACAATATGATTTTTTTCAGTACATATATAATTACTTCCAAAACTATATTATCATGGCTGACATAAACCTTCACAGCAGAACAGCCCGCCAGAAAACCAGATTCAGCAACTTCATAACTACAAATACTACTGGAGAAATCCACAAATTACCTCGCCACACACGACCCATTAGCAATACCACACCGGATATAGTAATAACATCATCTAACATTTCAAATCGCTGTCTGATAGAAGTACTAGACACTATCGGAAGCGACCACGATTCAGTAAAGCTTACACTAAACTGCCATAATCAAGCCAAAAAAAAGCCATTTATACTCACTGTTCCTCGTTTTGATAAGGCGAACTGGACCAAATACCATACAACAATAGAACAAGAAACCGGTAACCTAAATGCATCTATAACAGCAGAAGAAGACCTCTACTGGACCGTAGACAGAATGACAATGGCACTCAAAGATGCAAGCAAAGCATATATCCCAACATACTTGACCACAAATTCCAAGCCAAAACTATCACCACAGTACCCACCAATGATTAAACGTTCCGGACAACTTTATAAAGAATATCTGCGTACCGGCAACTTAGAAGCCTTACGTCACCATAGGCAGCTTCAAATGACGATCACAAATTACCTAAAAGCCTACAAACTAAGGAACTGAATTAAAACCTGCAACTCACTAGAAGAAACGAGCCACCCGACCAAATATTGTAAAAGGTTTAAGATGCTTAAAGGACAATACACTTCAACCCCCTACGCCCTGCTACAGAATAACACGCCGTTAAGAACGGACCAAGAAAAAGCCGATGCCTTTGCCGAATACCTACCAGAAGTATTCACAGCACCTCCTCAACAAAACCCATACCGCCATCCAGTAGACAGACTAAATCCAGAATCCCCAGCACTTCAACCAAATATCAATCATACTCTGCCAGAAACTAATCCTCTCGCAGAAGAAATCAATCGATCCATAGCTAACAAACAGACTCCACACCAGGCACAGACAACATAAGCTATTGTCATATCAAAGAAGCTCCCGCATCATTCATATAATTACTGGCAATAATATACGCATTTAATCTACGTACAGGCTTCATACCCCAGGACTGGAAAATATCAAAAACGTTAATGTTCCCGAAACCTAACAAACACCAAACTCCGTTACCTCATACCGGCCAATACAGTTAACAACTGCGTTCAGTAAAATTCTAGAACGAATATTGGTATACATATTACATGAACACACCACAGAGCACAGCCTACTACCAATTTACCAAGCCGGCTTCCGACCAAAATTCAGTATAAATGACCAACTCCTAAGACTCACGAACTTAATAGTACAAAATTACAACTCACTCAATCCACCCTGTTTAGTATTGTTCGATTTGGAAAAATTGGCACCAAGGACTTATCTACAAACTCATCAAACTTAAAATTCCTGGGCCATATATAAGATTCACATACCAATTTCTCACAAACCGATTATCATATGTAAATATAAACAACACCAGTTCACATCCATACTTGATCTTCAGTGGTGTACCGCAGGGTTCTGCACTATCACCATTACTATATCTTCTATATGTAGCAGACTTCCTCAGCCTACCAAACAACGTCCATCTATTTCAATATGCAGACGATACTGCATTCCTGGCTACAGCTAAAACCATACAATGTATAAACAATAGCCTGAACACCGCAATCTCTAGCTTCGTATCATGGTGCAACAAATGGCGTCTTGAAACCAATTCCACTAAAACCCAAGCAATAGTCTTCATATCACATAACAGAAGATCCAAGATGCATTGAAACCAACAAATTATCCATCACAGTCGAAAATAGTGCAATAAAACCAGAAAAACAGGTTACGTATCTAGGCATAACATTTGACCATAACCTAACGTGGCGACCATAAATAAACAAAGTAACAGAAAAAGCATACAACAGATTCAAGTTCCTAAGAAGACTAACTGGCACCACATGGGGACTGCGCCCAGAAATAATACTCAAGACATACAAATCCTTCTTAAGACCGGTACTCACATATGGCTTCACAGCGTGGATCACAGCAGCAGAATTCTGTTATGAAAAACTAAGTCCTGAAGCGGCACGCTTTCCGAGTTGCTTTCCGGATAAAATTGCCCAGCCCGACTAGAGAACTATATGACCAAGATCCGTTTGAAAACATCCTGCATCACATAGAACAACTACGATTAAAATATACAAGCACACGATTTCAAAATGACCATCCGCTACTCGTGGATACTATACAGACTGACGTCAGCTTTAATCCGAGACAGTTACTCATCCAGACGCCACTTTCTTTACTCAGCACAATATACAAAAGCTCCATCACTACGAACACGAGGACTACGAAATAGCCGAAGCACTATTAATTATAGACTGCCCACAATATATATCATCTTTGAAGATAAACTAAACAAACAATTAAACAAAATAACATAATTAAAACATTTCAAAACCTAGAAAAAAAAAATTGCCTACAGGCAACAAGCAATACATGGAAAGAGATAGTAATCATTACAGACACAAAGCACAAGTGATGATAGAAGTTATTGAAGAATCTTATAGAACAGCGAATATATTATAAAAATCTAGTGCTTAATTTCAAACTAATCCCGAAATGAGGGATTAACCCTCGAAAGGGGCTAACCCAAGGGTTAGCAGCAAAAAGAAAAAAAAATCAAAGTTACTCCAGGAAGCCAAACCTGGGAAATAAAAAAATACGCTGTTGGAAGCATACCCCCTCATGCAACGGTGAAGGAGATGGATAGCTTGTATTTTACAAAATTTCTTCTGTATATCTCCAATGAGCCAACGGTTGATCTATTTGTTTCCTTTCCTCAAATTACATAATGAATATTTCTTCATTTCATAACCTACTTCCGTACCCTATAGGTAGACACAAGAGAATTTCGCAAATAAAGGTGTTTAAATTTCGTGAGTGATTTCATGAGGAAAATGTTTTTAAAAAATCGGGAGTAGAAGGTAAAATTTCATGAGTACAAAAGTACATTTCTTGAAAAGCTAAAAATAAATATTTGTATTGAATGGCGATTTAAAACTTTAGAAATATACCTTGCACTAATGAATGTTGCTAAAGACCTTTAAAGGAGAATTTTGTTTCACATACTTTTTACACACTTGCAAAGACATGTATCAACATTTAAATAAACACATGAACAACTGTGAAAGAATTTCTTTCCTATTCATTCAGCTCAATTTTCATTGGCATATGATGAATTTCCCGATTTGTCATGGTCAGATTTGTTATATCGCAGACCATGTTCGCAAATTTCATGCTATCAGTGGAGGATAAAGTGTACTACATTCTAACATTCTCTTTTATACGACAATCCGATGATAGGTTTCTGAAGACAAATAATATTTTTTCCAATTATTTAGGCATTATTTTCGGGAATGAATCAATAAAAATTATATAATTTCCTGAGTAGTGCTTAGAATTCGTGGATGGAAGCAAAATGTCCAAATTTCGCGAGTTCAAAATTACATTTTCATAATGTATCAACTATCTACTGCATGCGATTTCTTGAGTGTTTAAAATTTCCGCGCCTCGCGAAATTCTACTGTCTCCATCTATAGGGAATAATTACAATAGACAAGAGAAACGGCAATAAATCCGGCAACATCTTGATGACATTCTATTGCTTTAACTATAGGGTCATTCCATGACAAATCACCGATTTTTCTTTAAAAAGAAAATAGTTGCATCGCCATTCTATATAGCTATATTCTATTTCCAAAATGGCAGACGACATTCTTTTTATTGCGCAGCTATGTACGGAAATCTGTGTATCTAAAGAACCAGAAAAGCTAGAGAGCTGAAAGTGCAGTTTCAAAATCTGGAAGCACATTTTCTTCAAATGGTTTGCTTTGTTCTGAAAATAGACTTAGAATCAGTAACGAGTTGTATAAAATTGGATTTTCAAACCAACCTATTTTTGTGAACGATTTGACTAAATCGCTGCAATTTTCTGTAATGTTCAGGCTTACTAACTGAGTGTCAACATACAAAAAATCATGGCGTTAAATCACAGCCATTATTTTCGACGGGGATACAAACATGACCCTTTACCGAAAAATGCCGGACTTGGGGCTTAAATATCTCAAATAGGTCCTCATAAAAAGTCTAAAATTTGGTACTAAGGAAGCCTTGTATGTTCCCAACTCACAGTAAAAATTGCAACTTTTATTTTCAAGTGGTTTGGTAGAGAAAAGATAATTCACGAGAGTTAAAATTAGGCGTTATAATTAGCGTATTAATTTAATGCCACATATATATATATATATATACATAAAATCCCGCTTCAAAATAAAAGTTGCAATTTGTACTGTAAATTGGACACATACAAAACTTCCTTGACACCAATTTACAAACTTTTCAGGAGAACCGAGTTGAGATATTTAAGACCAAATTCCTGGATTTTTCGGCGAAGGGTCATGTGTCCCATGTAGAAGAAAGAAATGTGATTGAGCTCCATAGTTTTTGTATACAGACATACTGTTTGTAGGTCTAAACATTAAATCAGATTGCTGCTTTATATTCATCTCTTTCACATAAAAAAAAAATGATGGCCTTTAGGAAGATTCCATATTATGACGGAGAAAATCCGCTTGCCCTTACCAAACAACTTCCAAATAAAACTTGCAAATTTTACTATATAGTCATTTGTGCAGAGATGTCCTCTTTTAAGGACATTTCTGAAAAGACAGCTAAATAAAGAGATATAGTTTGGTATCAAAGGTAATGTTTATTACATTGGTATCTTAAATTTACAGCGTCACCGTAACATTTTAATAATAACGTATATTCATGACATAATGAAACACGATTCTGATATGTACGAAGTTCACAGCCCTGAGCAAAAATGGAGCCCTTGTCAAAAAAAAAAAAAAAATCATGGACTAAGATGGCTCCATAGCGTACTTTCTAATTAACAAAATATGAAATAAATATTGATACAGAAATAATATTTTGGGATTACTTACATCTTGTGTTTCAAAGGGTGGACAAAACCTATATTATGCCACCAATTGTAAGACCTATTTGTTTCAATAAAGTTTCAAATAAACACTGTTACAGAAATAATGTAATGAGATGGCATAATAAGCGATGACCAATTTTCGAAACAGCATAGGAATCCTATAGTATGCAAGGCAAACACTACATTTGCCACTCGACATTATATCTTCAGGACAGGCCTCATGAAACCACAGTTGACATTTCTTGCACTGAAACCAATCTTTTTCATCTGATGATTTATAATATGTAATACCCACCACACTTTCCACAGAAATCTGTAACCCTTTTCAAAAATCTTTTGTGTGTGGCAAATTTGCAAATTCCAATCTTCGATTGTTGTCTGAACTTCCTCATCCCTTTCGTTGCACCATTTCATCCTTAGTATCTGAAGGCAAGGTAAAAAGGGTAAAGCAATCCCCTATGCGATACGCACGCTCCGTGAACGGCGCATTGGTGATGTGAAGGTAGCGCTCCACACATTCTCGACCTACGGTACATAGTAAGCTGGGGTGGTCGGTCGAACACTCGGCCGCCTTTACCTTCGCAAGGTGCCCAGGAATACCAAGGACACTCTGGTACACAATTTGGTAGGAGGCTAAGCGCATCTCAGAGCGCCTGGTATGAGAAAACTGCGAAGTCTCCAGCGTCCTGACCGGGATTTCATCCCATGTCGTACGATTCGTGGTCAGACGCGCTACTGCTTGAGCCACGACGACTCTTAGTACTGAAGGCACGGACATAAAATCCAATTATCGTCCATCATGATTGGTATTTTCCTGCAGTTTTCTCCTAGTCTTACCAAGAACATGTCGGATTTTCACCTGCTAATAAGGTTGTGAAAGCTTCGTTCTTCATAGCATTGTTCGTCCCTTTCCTGCTCGTAGGCTGTAATTGCCACTTGACAACCATTAAACATAAAAATATACTAAAATTATAAATATCAACTTCATTGTATTAGTAATGGAATGAAAAATTTCGAATTTGGGATTTAACGTTTTTGAAAATGAATACTAAAAATGCATTTAAAACTTTTGAGGAAATTTATTTTTCCAGCCTAGTTTTTTGAATAACGGAATTCGTTTATGCGAAAATGTGTTTTCAGATCGTCAGGAGCTAAACAACAGTTTTAATTAATCTCTCTAGCTCCTATTGTTTTGCTATATTAAGGTTACCGTACATCGTTACGGAAGCAGGAAAAACGCAATACGCCATGTTGGAAACATATCGCCCCGGGAAAATAAATGCATAACATTTCTCTTTTTCAAAAGTTGTTCTGATATCCTCAGAGATGTAGGAAATCATATACAGAAAATTAGCTATTTTTCTAAAATAGTAATGCAACCAGTGTTGGATGATTTGACGTGGATGGTTCTATCAAGAACATAGTACATTAGTCGATTGTCTCGTAATTTCGCTTGATGCAGAAGTGAATGGGTGGTATTTTAACACACCATATTGTGAACAAAATGTTTACATTTGAAGCGATAATATTGAGAAATTAATCACGAAAGTCTTTCAGAATTTTGCTTCCGAAAGATATGACACTCTTTTCATACACTTCTGCTTTATGCCTTCTGAATCAAGAGCTAACAGAAATTCAGAAAATGTGTGTATATTAATATTAACTTTATTAACTTGAGAATATTAACTTTCAAATGATAGTATTTGACGTAATTCCTTAATACTAAACATTAATTTTTAATAACAGAAACGCATACTACTAGATTCAAAAATAACTAAATTAATAAACTCAGAAAAATTGTAGTCTCATTAACGGGAGACAATTTAATTTGTACGCGAGTGAAGTTGTTAACACACCAAAATGATAGAATGTGGGTTTCGGTGTTTGTCATATAATTCTGGTTTCTTGAAAGTACTTGATTATAAGCTTCAGTATTTATCTTAGTAAGACAGAACCAAAAAAGGTTAGAAAAACTATTAGTATTCGATATAAATATCTTTCTTGCATCTTCTTGAAGCAACTAGAGAGTTCTTTTTCTTTTCTTTTTTCAGAAGCGAAAGTATGGAGTTGCGCGCTATCGAATTGCGTATGTCTATGAGAGAAAGTGATGACTCCAGCAGCCATAAAGTTCAAGAACACTTAATTCAGTGAAACCTGATAAACTGGGAAGCATGGAGAGTAGAACAGAGAGTGAGTGAGTGTGAGAGAGAGGAAGAGAGACCAGCAATGCGGGATTGGTCAACACACAAAATGAAGTTCAAACATTCTCTAACTACGCTTCTAATGTAATGCTGTTAATTTCAATAAATTCTCCAACTTCTAGACTAGGCACATCAATACTCCAACTTTCCTGCTAACAAAATAAGAATTAAGAGATCCGCCAGATAATGCAATCAGGCACCTATATTAATATTAACCTTATAAAGCATGAATAATGCAATTTTCTTTTTAAGTAAAGATGCAATACGTAATCACCACCAGCCGTCCAGGCAGTAACATTCTCTCTCGCTTTAACAATAAATAAACGTGACGTTCGTTTTGAATGTACGTAATTCTCATCCCTTTTTTAAAAACAAATTCAACCAAGGTTTTTTCAACAACCGTTCGACAAAGGGAATCTGTTTCAGATATCGACTTGCAACAAGCGAATTAATGCTACTTGCTGGAAAGTCTTTCAATTCATGCTAATTTCTACACTCCCTTACTTAGAAGTATTACTTGGAATCCCTTGCGCACTCATTGCATTATTTTGGAATATGCATTTTTTATTATTTTGTTTGAAAGAGTAGGCTTGAAGGTTTTAAAGATATACCGCATCAGCTCTAGCGCTAATAACTTCTGTCATGTGATAACTTTTTTGCACTTCTTTAAGGAGTCTTTGTCTTGTACATTTATTGCTTTCTCCGCTTTCAGAATTGCAAAATTCATGTTTCGAGGGAACACTGAACTGAGTATCCATCAGTATAGTATATATCACATTATCTATCACAATAATAAAGCATTTGACGTAGTGGTCGAAACCAATGCTTGTGAATCATTCATAGCTCAGGACATTGGAAAAGGCATTTCTTCACAAACGTGACATTTTAGAATCTATTGGAGAAAACTAGTCATCTGTTTTGCCGGTAAACTGGAGTTAAAGGAGTTACCGTTTCTAAGAAAACAACTAAATGTATGAGTACGTTTTACTTAAAACCATGACTTTTGAAAATTGTAGGGACATCACATCTTCAATGACTGGTCCAACCTAAATAATGGAATAAAAGAGTGTGTTTTACATCTCGTTAGATAATTAATTAAGTTATTTGCCTTCATTTGTGGCTTGCTTTTTTTAAAATTATAATATTACATACCGTAATCAAGCTCCCTACCCGTGTAGAGTATAGTTTTATTTGATTTGATTTAATGTCTAATCACTTACAAGACTAGAGTAAATCGTATTTACAAATGACATAGTGACAATCAACATGGTGAACCGATACAGATTTGCCGTTGCCTACAATCGGACGAAGATAACGTCATAAGGACGGACTTCACTTGAATGCGCAATCTCTCCTCTCATTGTATTCAATGAACGTACTGCCCAATCTCTCCTACTTGGCGCTTGCGCCAACTATCCTCATTAAGGAGGAAAGATTACTCACCACATAGCTTGGGTAGAAATTTTCAGAATAACCATAAACTGCATACAACACTATTTCTGATAAAGAACTAGCTCAGATACCCTTTGATTTATAGTTATTTGAAAGTGAAAAATTTTCTTTGAAATTATACACAACGTTAATGAAAATTCAAACACTTATATTTTATAGTAGACGCACAAAAATCATGCACACTACCTTCTATCCATTCAGGAATTCAACTGACGAATCTGCCAGTACCATATTCAGATGTTCTTCATTCGCAACACGTCAGTCTCGTTCTTTTCGAGATCTGCGCCATGTCCCCTACAAGGCAATCTCTCCCGGGTTTACCTTATATATTGGCGACACATTAAAACTTTTCCCTGTCTTTTGGCAGTTTTCAGTAGTGAAAGTTTGAAAAACAATGCTCCAGACTATAATCACCACAATTTTTTTACAAAATCTTGCCTACCAACTAATCTGTTTAAGAAAGATCGTGAGGTTTTATATACATTAGGGTTATTTTTGAAGACAATTCCCATCTTAAATGGTAAGATGGTAGAATTAAATGCAGAATCGCAGTGAATAAAGGTGTTAAAAGACAATTAAAATGTATTAATATTTAGAAGGAAAGTCATGTATGTTGTAAAATAAATTTTCTCTGCGGATGTAAGTGTAAATTGATCAAAAAATCTGACTTGTGTACTGAAAGTAGAGGAATTCCTGTTGTGTGCTTGTAAGAAGTGTTTGAAATCAGATGAGCTGTCGTCTATTGTCTGATAAATACTATGTGAGTTTGTACCAGATGAATCTTGTTCGCCTTCTCCTCCTTCATGTAGACTTTGTTTTTAATCTGTCAACGTCCAACCAAAAATGAATGTAGCTAGTTTTGTCCACTTGATGTGAACTACATCACACTTTAACATGAATCTTGAGCTTTTGCTAGTCCGTGTGTCTGTTCAGCAACAAGGAAGGAAAGTACTTGCCTTGGGATTATTTAAGGTACTATTCTGGTATTGTCCAGGGAACCACGGCAAAATCTCAGTCGTTTGGCCGCCCGTTCCCCGGAATTGATCAAAGAACCTAATAATTACCAGAAGGGCACATATTCGTGCATTTTTCTTGCTCAGTATATCTTGCATACACTTGTCAAGCTATTGTTAATGTACTCATTATACTGACCACAACATTCAATGTTGACACACCGGACTGTTTGTGGCCGGGGAAACATTGATTCTTCTTCATTTGCATCAGGAACAAATAATGGCTGAGAACGAATTACAAAAAATTCTTCTAGAATTCGGATTAAAATTGTTTTATTATATTCTATATACTGAACGGGTACTACAGAATAATCTAAGCCTGTCCGAGATTTTAGTGACGGCTGTCCTCCGACAAACTCTCTTCCATGGAAAGAGATGTGTAAATAAGATACCAGATACTTTGTATTGGTATCATCGCGAAATGAAAGGCAGAAAGACTCGAACGTATGTTCCTTACCAGAAATGAATCGAAATTAACAACTCTTCCCATTATATACCACGGGGTTGGGAAGATTGTGTACTAAGAGTGTACACTAGTAAGCTTTATCTCTGTTCCTATTTATAAAAAATATGAAAAAATGATAGAGAATTTAGAATTTTGGAAAGTAAACTTGGTCCGATAATGGTTATGAGCCTCGATGGTGTAGAATAATAAATGTTTTTTTTTTTAATCATATTTTAGTTGAGATATTTTACTGTGACCAAATTATAATTTCATTGACTCAGAAAGTCAAATAATTCAACTAAAACTGAATTCCTTAAAACGCCAATTACGTTGTACCATTCAAATCCATAATCACTATCACTTCTGCATTTGAAATTTTGAAATATTGATTTTCTTTGCATAATATTGAAACAATGAACAATGTTGGAGCAAAACGTTAGTGCTAACTCTTAATTACTCAGAGATTTTACTAAATAAATTTGCAGCTATTTTTATCTGTAGTTTAATGGAGCGATCACAGTAATCAGATATTCTTTTATAACATTTGTTTATTGTTATACCCGTTTATATTAAAACGAATATCAAAATCTCAGAATAAAAAAACTCATATGTTTGGTTGGGTCACGTTTAAAATTTATAGACTGCTTCCTAGAAATAAAAGTATGGAGAAAGTTATTTAACAATGAAATGAAAACATCTACGTATATTTTCACTTTTTACGAAGGAACTATTTTACACATTGTTCTATTTTCCAGTATGTCATTCAATATTTACACGCTTTTCTCTTAAATGAAGAAGAGAGAGTAAAACCTCCTGCTAATTATTGGGAACGGTTTGATAAACCAAAGAAATCCAAGAAAATTAAATATTCTTTTTCGTATACACAAAGTACTTTAAAAAAGTTTTCGGCAATTCATTTAATGGAAAAATCAGTAAATGGTTTCCGAGAACGCAAAAACACGAAATATACATCAAAAGAAAATTTAGTGCCAGAAGTGTGTTTGGAGGTGTGAGAGTTTTAAATGCAAATGTTAATTTAAATGAAAGTTTTCCAGTTTTAAGAGTTCATTTCTTTTACTCTTCTTTAAGAACTCCTATGTTTTCTGTACTGTACCTGTACATGCCTCCTTTTCTTTGATAATTCCAACCAAACACACACACGCACGTATTAAATTGCTACTTGCCAATTAGAAAATTGTGAAATGGGTGAGAGTAATGACAGTTTGGGACTTAATTAGTAATTGGAGTCACTGGACGTATTTTGTAATGAAATCTATGTATAGTAAACAGGGAGATATGCCACAAAATTCGATAATGATATTGTATACGGAGAATACATACTAGCGGCAGGTAATTTTAACACCATATACCGGTATAACCAACAGAAACTTCCAGTATACTGATAGCTTCCCAGTGTTACAAGGACAGGAATGTGGAACGTGAATCTGCATCATGGATCACAACTTATCTAATGCCTTTACTCTATCCTGCTTATCATTGTTTGTCATCTACAGATAAAGATAAAATGAATTGTATGAACGGTAACAGCACTATGGCTTACGTTTGTCATCTACAGCCAAGCTCAGCCACTGGATTAACACCAGTGCATATAAAGGGTGAATGAAAATCTTGTGCTACTGATTTGAAAATGTTATTTTTGTAACAAATTGAAGACACTAACATACTCTAGGCAAATATTACCTTTCCACCATAACCCCATGATGTAGTGATTACGACCGTCAAATTCAGGATGATTATTGAGAGGTAGATTCGAGTCCTGTCATCGGTATACTGACTGGAGTTTTACAAAATTTTTGCTGTTTTGCGTAGTGAATGACGGTATTGTACACGAACAAAGATTCTGGCCACTACCTTCCATGTTCTTGCTCCGGAAGTGTTCACCAATGAGCGTCATTTCTAGTATGAGAAACGCGTTTGGGCATTAGCTGCCCATCTGAATCTGAAATGTAGATGTGGATACATTTTTTTTTCATGCGAAGTTACCAAATAATGAAAGGGAAGAGTCAACAAAGAGGCAACACCGTAAACAAATAACTCACATAGTGATTTCCGAATCACCGAAGCGTGACGTTGGAGCAAATTTTCTCCTTTCCAGATCCTGATCGTACTCAGTGTTGCCAACGTAAAGGCGTTTGTGACACCTGCTTCATTGATGAAGTATTTTCCTGCCAAAAGTCGTCCAAATGCTAAAAAGTGGTGGTACTCTGTTGGCGTGAGATCCGATGAGTACGATGAATGCGGAAGAGTATAATAATGCAAGCTGTGTAGTTTATGCACTGTTGTTCTTGCCACATGGGGCTTCGTGTTGTAGTGAAACGCTACTAAAACTTCGTTTCTGTTGATGAATCTATGCAGCACACCTTGTAATTTTTATACATTTCATCCAGCTGGGTGTAATACCTCTCAGCATTCATTGTTTCAGCAGTTTGCAAGAACGAATAGTGATAATACCGACAGCTCACCACCAAAAAGTCACCATATTCTTCCTCGGATCACCAGAGTCAGTTTCGCCATGTGTTTTGGGACTTTATCAAGCTCTAGCCAATGTGTCCATAGACGACGACTTCCGTAGATTTTTTTCTGCCATATCTCACTACTCTGTGCATAAACGGATCCGTTCGATTCCGGGAAAACAGAGAAAGACATACGTCATGTATTGTTTAGAAGACACTACTTATCTAACTTTTTGACTTTTCGAGGATCTTGCAAGTACCGGGAAACTACAAAACAACGTGCAACCAATGTCACCGCCATGCGCCTTACAGGTTGTAGTTGGTTACCCTCCACAAGTGCTCGAAGTTCGTTTTCGATGACCGCTGAGGCATATCCATACTGTTCAATTTCAAGACTAGTATCTCCGGATCGGATTTTTTAGAACCATTCCTGTATGGTACGTTCATTTATTGCGTTCAGTCAAAATTTTACGTTAATGTTCCCGGCTGCGTGTGCTGTTCTATGTTAAAGTATAAACCAGGTTTGGAATGTTTTAAAGAAATGTTTTAAACAGATGCGATTGTTTTAAACATTTTGTTTAAAATATTTTGAATATTTGTTTTAAACGATATTTTTTAAGCCGTGTTTAAAACATGTTAATTTTATTTTCCTTTGAAAGTATCATATTATTTTTAAGAGTACGAAACGGTGTGTTTTCACCAGTCAAACGTATGCAATTTGTCCCGAGTGAAAGCTAGTTTCCAAAATAATCAGTACTACGCGTATGACGCCGCAAGCCTACAGATGGAGACATAAAATGTGTTGTTTCGACTTATTCTTTATCGGTTGGCTGCTAGAAGCGGGAAATATTAATCGTTATCAACAACGTAAAACAAGATGTTCTTATTTCAATTCTTTCTTTTTTATTTTGTAGGAAACTGCCAGAAAAACAAAACCTTTATGGGTATGTATTTGCTTCTATGATTACATTGCTCTATCTCTTTTTTTATGTTTATGAGGAAAGGAACAGTAGTGAGTAACTGCGTCCATTTGATGATTATAATCATTTCTTATTCGGTGCTTGGAGTTTATGCCAGGTGGTAGAACTTATTAGGTACTCTTAATGTGGTAAATAGAAAAAAAGAAATACGGTTTTTCTAACACTTCCGTTCTTTTTTTTTAAAAAAAAAAGAAAGAAAACATGAGCAACCGTTTCATGGCAGCAATTGTAATACTGGTAACGTATCTTTAAGAAAAATTACTTTCATATAGGTAATTAAGAAGTAATATAATATAATTAAAACCTAGATTACAAATGTTTTTTTTTTCTTGTTGTTGTTTTGTTTTCTGTGAGATATTCCGAGTTGCTCAATTCTCCGCGTTGCCTACGTTTAAAAAATATATTTTAAAAAAAATCTTCTATATTTTATCTGCCCCAAACTTAGCTTAAACATCATCCAACACAATAGAAGAAAGTTTTGGGTGTCCGCGACCTCAAACACCCCAATCGTCAGTGTTGTCAACCTATTTTAAAATTCAACTGATAGAAATGTCTTTATTAATACAAATCTACACGTGTATATTGATTTACACTAAATTTGACGTACATATTCATTAGATACTGGGACAGATCATATAGCCAGTGCAGGCAATGTAGTTTGTCAGAGTTGCCAAACGATTAACATTCTAGATTTTATATTTGTTACCGTTGGACGTATCCGCATTGATTTACACCAAATTTGACATATGAATTGGGTACTGGAACAGATCATATAGTCACTGCAGGCAATGTAGTTTGTCAGGGTTGCCAAATGATTAAAACTCTAGATTTTATATTTGTTACTGTTGTTACTGTGGGACAGTTCATGTGGGTACTTCCGGCGCCGCAGTTGTCAGTGTTGCCAACCAATTTCAGAAAACAAAATGTTTAATTGCTTCCATGTCGTTGAACGTATTAGGACCCGGTTTTGCATTTACATACTGGTACTTCAGGTCATAGAGATACTTCAGGTCCCACAGTTGCCAATGTTGCCAATCAATTCTAATATTAAATACTTCCATTCAGTTCCACGTATCCGCACCAAGCGTTGAGTATACATATTCGACACAATCGGAATATACTGTGGTTGTTCCCTATAGCCAAGTACCCAAGTGTTAGCATTACCACCCTATTTTCAAGCTGAATTTTTCAAATGGCCTCCATACTGTTACCTGCCGATATCTATTCCTATACTTTCAAAACCAAAAAACGTTGGGGATCCGTAGGACGTACCTACGTTATATGCTTTGAAATAATATTTCTCAGAGCCCTATTGCAACATATTCGTTAGAAGAAACCTATATGTAGTTGTTTGTTTATAAGAGTATTCATTATGTATTTATACATCTCTTTTGAAATATGAATATAACATAAAATATTTTTATTACACTGTCCATATCTGTATATTTTCGTAGTATATGGAGCGAGGCTTGGAGCCCGGAGCATGGTAGAGCAATGCCACCCAGCTATTATAGTGAAACACAATGTACTAGTAAACACAAACATATATATCTGTCTTTGAATAGAAGCAGGTTATTTTCCGGGATTTTGAGACAATGAGAATTGATTTTTGTGGATGGTAATTATGATAAAAATATATAAATTTCTTTAATGTTACCGTAATTAGAAATTAACGTATTGTGTACACGGGATGAGAGCATATTTCGATAAGAATTCATTGTTTTTCAGTTTACAGTAAAGATGTCTTCGAAGTTGTATTTATCTCTAGAAAATTAAATTCCTATAATTCAAAATATTTCTTCAGTTCCCTAAAGATTTATTAGTATTTTATTATAAACTATACCAATTAACTTTAGTCCATATGTTCATAGTTCCCTTGTATACAGGGTAAGTCAAAATGATGGACCCGATTTCATAAATTTATTTTGTGAAATATAATGAACATATCTTAATGTGAGCTACGCGCAAGGAAAGGCAAAAGTTCAAAGTTTAGTTGAGTTTAGTTTATGTCCCGCGTGGTTGCATAGTCTACCGCTACGCGGCGCTGGAAGCAGTTAACGAAAATGGCGCTGACTGGAGAGCAGAAATCGTTCTGTGTGCTGGATTACCATGTAAACAACTCTGTGATGAGTGTTCAACGGCATTTCCGTACCAAGTATGGCAGAGACCCACCTACTGGAAAAACCATTCGTACGTGGTATTAAAAATTCAGAGATACGGGCTGCATCTGTAAGCGAAAATCGACTGGCCGTCCTTCAGCTGAGGAAGAGACAGTGGAAC
The DNA here is from genome assembly GCA_022664845.1 of Lepisma saccharinum. NCBI lineage: Eukaryota > Metazoa > Arthropoda > Insecta > Zygentoma > Lepismatidae > Lepisma > Lepisma saccharinum. The sequence goes on along the minus strand of JAGDQP010008008.1, from coordinate 31,252 downwards.
GTGTTCGCGCCAGTTTTGTGCGGAGTCCACAGAAGTCTACCTACCGGGCAGCGAGGGAACTTGAAATGCCACAGAAAACTGTATGGCGAATTCTGCGGAAACGTTTACAAATGAAATCCTATCGCTTGCAACTGCTACAAGCCTTAAGAGACACTGATTATGCTGCTCGAGCGTCTTTCTGTGCTGATTTTCTCACGTTAATGGAAGAGGATGGGTTCGCCGAAAGGTTACGTTACAGTGATGAAGCGGTGTTTCACCTTTCTGGGAATGTGAATAGACACAACGTAAGGTTCTGGGGAACTGATAATCCCCACGCAGTTGTGGAACACCAACGCGATTCACCCAAGGTGAATGTGTTTTGTGCCATTTCCCCTGAAAAGATTTATGGGCCCTTTTTCTTCCTTGAACCTACTGTGACAGGACATGTTTTTCTAGATATGCTGCAACAATGGCTCCTTCCACAGCTGGAAGAGGATAGTGCAGATTCCATTCTTCAATTGGATGGTGCCCCTCCGCATTACCATGGCAGCGTTCGGGATCATCTCAATGAGGCATTGCCACAGCGCTGGATAGGCCGTGCATCTCAGGAGGATCGAGTTCTCATTCGTTGGCCACCTCGTTCCCCCGATCTGACCCCGTGTGATTTCTTTTTGTGGGGTTTCATAAAGGATCGTGTTTACGTACCACCACTTCCAACAACATTGGGTGACCTTCGCGCCCGCATCACAGCAGCCATTGCAGAGATTGACCGTGACACACTACACAAGGTTTGGCAGGAGATAGGCTATCGGCTTGATGTGTGTCGTGTTACGCGAGGTGCTCACATAGAGCACTTGTGATGTGACTGAAAAAAACTTTGAGAGTTACCCTTCTTACCATATGTATTACATTCAGATATGTTCATTATATTTCACAAAATAAATTTATGAAATCGGGTACATCATTTTGACTTACCCTGTATGTCAGGGTGAAGATATAGGAAGTATTGCAATGTGGCAATGAATCTGCATCTCGTAAGGCTGCAGAAAAACAAAGCAATAGTAAATTGGGATGAATGTGTGAAATCTTAAATCCAATCCTGCCGATTACATTGATTATCTGCAGCGTAAAACATTAAATACCTGCTTTAAAAAACAACAAAAGAAACATGAAAATTGAAAACTTTAAAAAATCTGCACAGAAAATAAAACTTTTTTTTTTTTTAGAACACTATGCAATTTACTTCTTTGCTGTTCGTTTATAGACTCGTTATGAGTGGGTTGCACAGGAAGGAAGAAGAATTGAATGTGGACACACTTTATTAAAGTTATTCCTTCCGAAAATAACCGTAAAAGCCAAATGTAGATTTTGTAAAAGGAAAATGGGAGGTCTTGTTGCCCGAAGGAGAGAACATTTCAAGTAGTGTAATTCAAATCCCGGCCAGGACACTGGAGAATTTTCCTTTATTGTTCCCATGGCTGGCACTCTGAGCTCGTACTCAGCCTACTATCATATAATCACCTTTCATATAACAAATAGCTTTGCCATTGAATTTTAATAAATAGCAAATTACATCAAATTTAGTAAAATAGAACTTACAATTTCTAGTAAATGCTTATGAAGCGCGAATTAAACGTTACAAAAGCTATGGAAACGGGAATATGAAACTTACGTCATACTAAAATTCGATTTTTCATATGAAATGACCTGATATCACTAATGTGAGATGGTAACACTACCTCCGTATATCTTTAATGCATTTTCCTTGTTGCACGAAATTGCATTGCTGCTCCTACAAATTCAAGTCTAGAGAGTTCTAACTTACAGAGAATATAGTTCATAACCATTTCAAGAGTTCTATCCGTGACGATTATTTATTATCTTTCTCGTTCATTGTTGAATGAGCTCCATTGTTATAGATTTGGATATTCACTACAACAATCAAGCAATTTTAACAATGTGTAAGAAAGGAAAGAAAAATTATTGGAATAGAATTCTTGAAATGGTCATGAACTTTCTTCTCTGAAAGTTTCAACTGTCTAGGCTTAAATTTGTAGGAACAACAAACATTGCAAGTTTGTACAAAGAGAAAAATACATTTGAGACACACGGATGTAATGTTGCCATCGATCGATAGAAATTGCTGATTTACACTAACCCTAAAAGTACAACTAAAGAGTGGAGGAAATATTAACAAAGCAGATGCTGTAACAGAAGGAACGAACGATCGTGAAAGGAGTAGAATACAAAAACTCAGCTCTGGCAACTCTGTCTGTCTCAGTCTTTCATCGCCCAAGGAAATGTTAGATGGAGGGAAGAAAATAGCAAAGAAAAACAGCACAACAGCTCCTCCTCTAAATGTTAATTCAAGTCTTGCGGAACAAGAGAAGTTAATGGAGGTGAAGTCAAGATGGGACTTCAAAGCCATTGAGGGAAACCGTTTCATGACAAGCAGTCGAAACGACAGAACATAAACCGAGCTTCGGACGTCTAATCTTATTTAAAAGAATCAAGTGTGACGTAATGAGTATTGAAGCAACAACGGAAGCCAAGCGAATCACTGTTCTTGCTGTTGCTCTCCTTCTACGAGATGTTCTTCTCTTTGTTTGTTTTTCAATCTTCAGAAACACTCTTCATTACTCTTGAAAGTGACACACTCAAGTGACCGCAAAGATATTTTCTTCCACTACCTACATCCACACACACAATAATGTTGCGTTATATTCACTCTTTTGTCATCAGGTAAAAAAGACGAAGTTCATACAGGGTGAGTATAAAAGTTGAGAAGAGAGACCCCTGCTTTTGGAGGAGAGTAATTGTCAATTTAAATCGTAAACAATTTAAACGCTTGTTGTAAAGAAAATATGGAGATGTCTATTTGCCAATATATCTGAAGCATTAAAACCGAATTAAAAGTTCCCTATCTCTAAGGATCTGGCATATGCAAATTTCAAATTTCACTATGTATTTGAAATTTGAAACAACATTCAATGTAGATAACATTTTTAAATACAAGTATCTTCCAAATATTTCAAAACGTACATTATTAAAGATTCAAGAATTACAGAAGAACCTCACTTTTGACACCCTTGGAGCTTCATATTTTTCCTATTAGCATAGGCCTGAGTTAATAGAATATAAAAGCCAAGCAGACGAAGATGATGGAACAAGTTGTGACGTCATCTTCAGTTTTATCAATTATGCGCTTATCCTCTTAGTTCTAATATACTTGGGAAAACCTACATTAATACTTTTTTCCACAGACTGAAAACATCTTAGAAGACAAGTTTTGGTTTTGGGAAAACAAATTAAAAGAAGCAAAAGAAGCGTTTATCATTTCATCTGTGACAACCCCTTCTAGAGGTAGCTTTCAATCCAACTCCGGTAGGTAAAACTACACTCTGCGTGTATTATTTCTATTTTGGGCTGTGTAATTATCGTTATTGTTTTCACTGTATTTGATTGTTAGATAAGCTTCTTTTGTTATATTTATTAGATTTTATGTGTTACTTATAATGTGTTGTTAGAGTATTTCTGGATTTGAAAACACTCAGAAATGTTTTCGTACATATTCAAGAGCTAAAGAAAACAATGATATATGTTATTTTTTGTGCGAAAATTGTAACTTTACAAATATACAGAGTGTCTCCAAGAGTATCTTCAATGACGAGACGACAGTATTCCATTTTCGCTGAAGACAACATCAATTACTGGGTTGTCAAAACCTATTATAGCTACATATAGTGGGTGAGAATTAAGAAAAAAAATATTGGAAAAAGATTGTTTGAACAGTTATCGGAAATGAAAATATGTGAGAGAATTGACACAATAAATATTTCATAAAGTACGTAATTTTCACAGTGTAAGAGAATATTGCAAATGAATAAGAATATATCAGAAACACAGCCCTTGACTCAGCTTGGTAATTTGGTAAACGCACAGAACAATAAATTATGATGAAGTTTGAGTAACAAAAGAATAAACAGCGGTTAATCATAGGATAGTCACACTTTGTTAAAATAAACAAAATCAAGATACATGATACGTGGATAAAGTGGAATCAACATAGCAAGGGCCGGAATACAATAGAATACTAAAATATTGAAAATTATTTCCAAACTTCAATTTCAGAACAACAGTACTCGAACAGACTCGTTTTACATTTTTTTTAAATGGCAATTGATGAAACAGAACACAATAACTCAATTTGAAGCTTCTAGCTCCCTTTTAACGTTATAAATATAAAAATAAATGATCCAGAATTGTAAACAAATATACATACAATTCCTTCACTTTTCCCCAGACAGACATCTCAATATTATTAGGATACATTGCTTCAAAAACTATTAAATTACTCAAGGCAAAAAAGTGTAATTCCAATACTGAATTAATTCTCTTCGGTTTGTTTCAGTTCCACCAGCTTACTGCCTGGTTTCACTAACAGGTTGAAAACGTTCCCGTCTTTATTCCTTCTTCCCAGACATTGATATGTGCTATAGTTAATAATGAATAGAAACTATACGTCTGATAGAAAGTCAGTTCATATTAAGTTAAATTTTGTAACACAAAAAATTAAAAAATCTTATGTAAGAAAGATGAATATCAGAATTTACAAATATATATTTGGTACAATATTTACATTCGAACTAGAAAAAAAAATACTACGTGTTACTACAAAAAATAATAAAAACTTTTCTTAATCAATTCGTACTAAACGAATAAAATAATAATTTTGTTTATGCGTGACTAAAATTAAAAGCATGGCGCTATCTCTCACATAACTTCATAAACTCTTAAATTGGCGTACCTAATGTTTTCTATTTAGTCATGCATAAACATTTTTTTTAACTTTTTGGCACGAATTGTTTAAGAAAAGTATATATTAAATAGTGTTTTATAATATTTTTCGAGTTATTTCGGAGTTCGGATACTTTTTCTTAAGCTAATGTTATGTGACCCAAATCCTAAAGTATTCAGCAACCAGTCAAACCCAACATCGTTGCAAGCTAGGCCTTAACTCTAGTTTTTGTGAACTTCGAGATATTAATAATGCATGAATTTTCGGACTTCTTTTACCCAATGAATGTGAAAAATGCTGTTCTGTTGATCATGTGGGTTCTGCCACGTAACTTTACTTCGTCATTGCCATAAACTAATATACAAAGATGAAACACGTTTTGCCCTTTTACTCAAAAGCGAGTGGAGTCGAGTTAAGGTCTTTTCGCTTAGCAGGGCAGAGTATTTAGTTTAGGATAGAGAAGTTCATATTAAAAAATTAAAATATGCTTTTAAAATATAAATATATAGAAATATATAAAAGTAACAATAGTATATTGTATTGTCACCCTACTTACGTCGCTGTGCAAAATGTCAATAGTCTATGACGTCGGGAAATGAGTTAACGTTCAAAGATTTGAAAACACCACGAACGATTGCGAACTAAAGAAAAATCATGTAAAAGACATAAACCCTCAAACTTTAATGAAAGAGATTTTTTTAATGATAAGTTACTGTTGGTTTGAATCCATCATATTCAAACAGATTGATAACATGAGATGAGTGGTTACTGAATAGAAAGGTAACTTTTAGATTTAAAGATACAGAGATGTCAAAGAAATGGGATATTTACATTATTTAACATGTTACCCGGTAGCACTTGATTAAGAATATTTCTTCGATACTTTTCGATGTTCAATCTAATGTCAGTCTATAACAAAGCACTCTTAGTAGCCATGAATATAGCTGTAATCTTGAATTTGGAGTCTGCCATTAAAATATTTGATACAGGAGAGATTTTTTAAACTGAGGGAAAGTTAAAATTTCTCAGTTAATAGTAGATACCGTAAGTGGAAATATTACAATAAATGTATAGTGTGATCGTGCCAGCAATTCATCTCTTTTCTTTTCATATACAAGTACATGCAAAAGTATAATACAGCATTGGTTATAAATATTTCCAAATATATTCACGCTAAAATGTAGTTTAATATCGGACAAATAAATAATTTGCGGATAGTATCAATCAGATTATAGTAATTTATTTTTATGAAAGATCAGTCCCAGATCAGCTTAAATCTGCACTCTTATTATGTGACTGCATGTGCGTAGTGGTATTATCAGAAGGTGAAATGTACGCTTGGGTTAGGTGTGTAGAAAGTATGAGTTGTGTTTGTAAGTGACCTGTAGCAAATATTCAAGTAAAATTATATTAAGATTTTCTAATTGGTAATAACAAGCCTAACAGCTCAGTAAATAAGGGGTTGCGAGCTGAAATAATTCATAATAATTTTTCAAGGTTTGCTGTTTGTGACTTCCCAAAAATATATCAAAATTTTCCTAAAATCCCATGCGCTTCACCTCCAAATTGGCGGACAAAGATGACGGCCGGACTCTCAACATACAGTCAAGGAATTAAAGGTTTGATGTCGGGAAAATTTAGGAAAAAGCTTAATTCTGGCCAATTGTTACATCACTACTAGAGGTTCATTTAAAAAAAATCCCTCCCTCTCCCCTGTGCTTTTCTCCTATCCCCCCAGAACTATGAATGTACAGACTTTCAGAAATTGTATTATATATCCGTAACCAATAGACAAAACGACATGATTATTTTTTGTTATAATCCCCCGATGACAGGCTACAAAAATGTTTATCATGCGTTTCGCGCTATTTCTAGTAGTTTTGACATAAGTTCGATCAAAATCGTAAAATAACGTTATTTTGCTTTTAATATTTACACTTTTTACAATGTAGCTTCTTTTAAACTAACAATATAAAAAAAACGTTTGAGATAAAAGTTATTGCCTGTTTCATAAGCTTTAAAATGATGTATATATAAAATGGTTGTGCAATTACTGTGTTAGCTAATGAGGTAGAAATAAAGCACAACAGCGCGCGAACAATGCTTTACCTTCTGTTTGACGTATTCCCATTAGACAGTTGTGAGCTCTCGATGATCATGACAACTTGTCTTTGCTGTGTAGTGGAAAGTAAAACAGATGATGATATTTTGGAGGTCTTTGCATGTGATATATTACGTAGCCAGAAAGTATGCCAGCTTACAACAAGGTTGACTCACGTCAAGATTGCTATATGGGTGGTGAAAAAAGAGGAAGGAAGAAGGTACTTCAATTGTAAGCTATTTATGTACTCAGCAAAAGAAAACTGAACCTCACAGAGTTTATTACGATAAGAGTGTAAATAACTGTACGGTTTCTTCTTTTCTTATCTTTTTGAACGTTTTATTCAGTATAACATGCAATAGAATAGGTCATTATTTCCCTCGCGCGTTCTTAGGGACGGAACCTTAATCATTATTTTTGCAATTAATTCGGTGCAGTAAATTACGTACCCAGATAGCATGCCAGCTTGTAATAAATCTGTTAGTCACTTTGAGCTTGTTAAACTTGATATTGTGTTGAACATTATAAACAAGTATGAAACAAATTTGTTGGAAAAACATCATTGACTTTGCTGTTATCTACGCTAATTCAAGCTTATTGACAGAAACTATGCCAGGAATCTTGTCAAACTTTAAATGTATTTAATTTTTTCGTTTCACTTCCACTGTCGTCTCAGTGCATTGAAGTTCCATCCCGTGCCAGCCCTATTTCGATGTAGTCTAATCTTCGCCAACTCGCACCCTTTTACTACAGACGTCCCTTGTGATCTGATGGACTAAGTATAAATAGCGCTTCGAAGGCGAACTCGGGTGTGTGTTTCCGTGGTATAGTGACTACAGCATCGGTTTGGTGTGCCAGTGCTTCGATTTCTATCCAGGACAACGTTTTAATTTTTGTAATAATTAAAATTTATTTTCCTTTATTTTCCTGGTAAAGCTTTACAACCTTGATTTTTGTAAACTTGACTGCTTGCTTCAACATTGTTTAAGCGTTTTGGCTTAAATTGCTAAGCTTGCATCAAGTTTTTCCACTTATCAAAGTAAGCTTCATTAACTTTTGAGTCAGGTCAAAATTGTTATGTGTGTAGTGAGAAAAGAGGAAAAGAAAGAAGATACTGTGTACTTTAAGCTATTTCTTTGCTCAGGAAGAGCAAATAAAAGCTCAGGCAATTTATTACGATGAGATTAGTCATATTTCTATTAGTTAGAAATTAAATTTAGTTGGTAATTTTAGTTTTCACTATAACTTACCATTGAAGATATGATATTTGCAATTGAATGTTGTAGGTTAGATTTATTATTTTCTAACAGAGCCTAGTAATTGATTATCGTTTTAAATAAACTGTCAGAATCTTATGAAAATGTATGTAGCGGAATGAATGCACTTAACAAATTACTTATTAGAAATACAATAAACAAGAATGATTGATTTTGATTGATTGTGTGCTCTTAGTGGAATATATTTTGGAAGAGGAACTAATATTGAAAAGAGAATTACGACATTATTGAGAATAATTTGAAACATTACGATGTATTGCATCCAAAATTGGAAGATGAAAGTACTATTCGAGTTCACATTGGGCATCTTTTCTCCTACCCTATCCCGGTCTGAGCCCTAGCTTCAAGGCTATAATTCAATCCAATTCAATTCAACATAGGTGGATCAAATGTTACGATGATGACTAGCTGAGTTTTCTGCTTTGATCTGCTTTCAATGACCTGTAAATACTACTAGGAGGAAATTTATCAATGGTACTGATGTACATCGATTCACACTTTTTATAGCTACAATAAGATTGTTCATAAACCAATTCCATTAAGATTGCTTGTTTAATCCAACAAACCACTTCAAATTAAAATGTTAAATATTTATATAGTGAGTTGCTTCTTGAGGGTACCTACAGTTCTTGAGTTCATTGAAATCCTCAAACACGTTATTAACGCCATTTTTCATTGAGCACTAACACCGGGAACGTACTTAAATTATGCAGCTGAGGCATATTTACATCTGTATTTTCAAACTAATGCTGAAGAAACCTTTCACTATTAATTTTCAATAGTACGGTACTGCATTTATGAGAGAGGTCATGTCAACATAAGTTTCATGGTATGTTGCGCAAACTTCAATGGACAGTAATAGATTGAATAGATATTTTGAACCATACAATCGGTGAAGGGTTATTACTAGACTTGTTTACGTGGGAGACAAGAATAATCTTGATTTTACAGTTGATATTATAGTATAGTTTATCATAATACACTTTCTGTTAACTTTCTCTGATTCAGAAGCATTATTATTTGTAATTACTCTCTCCATAAAGACGTAAAATGAGTTTTTGTCCTTCATATTTGCCACCAATGAAATCTGGATATATACTTCAGTCATAAGCCATCCTCTGTATGTCTTCTCGTATGATGTCGGTTGAATCTAATACTATCCTTAACCGTTCAGTACCTGGGTCATTTTAGTTTCCCTTTGGTTATATCATTGGTATATAATTTTTTGAGCCTTGTCCGATAAGCAGAGTACGTTTTTCCTTCCAGAAACATTTGAAATAATTATCCTATCCTCAAAATGTTATTAAAGATGCTTGTCTGTATATAACCGCCATCTTCTCGACCAACGTTTCAAGCAGTTCATCGTTTCATTTCAAACTAAATTCAGTAACGTCCCTAATTCTGTTTTCACTGTTACAGTATCTCTTTCAAGATATTTCGCACTAAGAGCACACAATAAATCAAACTCAACCCTTCTTCTTTTATTGTATTTCAATTATTAAGTAATTTGTTAAGTTTAATGTATTCATTCCGCCATGTAATTTTTCATAAGATCCTGATAAAATTTCTTTAAAATGATAACCGATTACGAAGCTCTGACAAAAAGTAATAAATATAATTTACAACATTATATTGAAACTACCACATCGTAAAAGTAAGTTATACTAAAAAACTAGTAGTACCAACTAATAAAAATGTGACTAACTTTTTTAAAATTTTATTTAGACTTTTATTTAACATGGCAAAGTTAAGGCTGATAGCCTTGTCCTCCACCCAATCATGATATACACACATATATAAAAATATAATAAAACACTTATTACAAAGAAAAAAATATGTAAAATATTAATTGTATCCCATTCTAACCCATTCCCCCAACATGAACACAATAAGTACCCTCCCCACGCCCTACATAGAACTCTCACCACCAAACACACACATACACACATAAATACACATATATGTATATTTTTAATGTGCTGCGCTCACGAAAGTAAATTGAAGCAAGAGTACAGGCAGATTGATGACATATCATTTTTCTTTCTGGAAGAGAAACCTTCCAATGAAATTAACATTGTTTTGTACTGCTATGGGCAAGTGTAAGAAAATGACTATAAAGTTTATTTCTAAAGCTATTTACTGAGCAGGCTGTGCGAATTGCCGAAGGGAAATAGTTCCACTGTTGGATGCCGTACACTGCAAACGATTTCGAATAGCTTTCAGATCTGTGTTTTGATATCCTTAAGGTGAGATTATTATGTGAACGAATGTTTATGTTATGATTGAGGTGCACAGGTTTTAGCTTGGAAGCAAGATATAGAGGAGACGTTAAAGTTACTGCCTTGAATAACTGGAGAAGAATATGAAACCTTCTTCTCTCCTTTAAGTTTAGCCATGCCAGTACAGTGAACCTGCTTGATACATGATCATACTTTTTTATCATTGAAAATAAACCGAACACGTCTATTTTGCATTTTTTGCAATCTATACGCTAGAGTAACAGACAGATCATTATACACCATATCACAGTAATCGAAGAGCTGGAATAAGAGAGACTGTCCCAATGTGATTCTAATACGTGAAGGAAGAAAGTTTTTCAAAAGATTTAGTGGGTGCATTTTTCTATGGACTCATTTACATATTTGTTTTGCATGTTACGACCATAATAATGTTTCATCGAAAATAATATCTAGACGTTAGACTTTGTTTTCTCTTTCAATTTCCTCGTTTCTTATTTCAACTTGCGGAACATACGAATCTAGACTGTTGATTTTCGCTACCATATCTGGGGACAATATTATTATGCATTGAGATTCACTTGGATTTAGTGCCAGACCATTGCGTTCTGACCAAACATGTATATTTTCTAGATCAGAATTTATTCTATTAACTGCACTGGCAAGATGATTAAGTTTAGAAGTTACATATGCCTGTATGGCATCTGCGTACAAGTGATAACTACATCCAGTAAATTATGATCCAATATCGTTCATAAATATCGAAAATAACAATGGTCCAAGAATTGATCCTTGTAGAACTCCACGGGTGATATTCTTCCACTCAGAGCAAGAATATTTAGTTGAAACTGCGTGTTTACGGTCAATGTATGATTTAAACCATCCGATTGTATGTTTGGCAAATTTAAAATTGTGTTCTAAATTTGCAAGAAGAATGTCGTGATCAACTGACTGAAAGGCTTTACTGAAATCTAAATGATAGCTACTCTTCGTTGATCAATTGCTTGCCGAATGTCATCTGTGATTTTAATAAGGGCTGTGACCTTTTCTAAAGCCGGATTTGTTCCCTATGAGTAAGTTATTTTGATCTATGGGTTGAATGACTTGCTTGTGTACAACAAATTCTAGTATTTTGGAAAGATATTATAGGATGCTAATGGGTCGGTATTCATAAGGCGCAGGTGGAGTGTTAACCTTTGGTATGGGTCGAATGTAGGCATGTTTCCAAGCAGATGGAAACACACTTGTTATGACAAGCCTTTTACTATTATTGTTAATGGGTACAAGACATGAAGTAGAATTATTTTTATAAAAGCTATTTCAATACCATCTGGGCCAACAGCAGAACTTTTATCTTATTAATAGCCTAATGAACTTCTATTGGTGCAACACAAGTGAAATAGAACATATCATTTTTGAAAATTTTGCTATTATTTGCAAGTTTGCTAATAGTTTCGTGTTTCACAGTCGTAACAATATTAGTATATTAGAATTCAATTCAATATATTAGAATCTACAGAAATATATTCATCTTTGTTCTTTATAGTTATGCCCAAATTGTTAAGTTTCTTCGATAGTTGCCTGCTATCTTTAAGATCTTCCACTAAACTTTTAAAATATCGTATAGCTTGGTGCACTGGTTTCTGAGTATTTTGAAATTATGAAAAGATTCCTGACAAAGTTCGGACTTAGCATTTACTTCTTTTCTGTATTTTTTGTAGGTTTTATCTCTTTCTCTGTCTGAGCTGTTGTATATAATCCGTCATCCAGGGGTTTGAATTATGTTTCACTCTTTTAACTTTTGGTGGTGCATGTTTGTCATATACATACAATATCTGTGAATTAAGAATATCTACGTTTTCATCCACCGACCTATTCCATGTTATCAACTCCCAGGGTATGAGAGTGACATCTGCATGTAGATTCTCTTTATTTACATTTCTGAGATTTCGATAGGTTATTATTTTGTGTTGATCTTTTTGATTAAGTGAATATACTTGATAGATCAAATCATGACGGGAAATGCCAGGGACAGGGAGTTTGCCGTATTTAGCCGTTTTCTCTGGATACGATACTGCGATATGATCAATAGCACACTCAGAGCTTCCTGAGTAATGTGTGGGTCCCAGGTGACACACGTTTAAGTCGAGTGTCTGAAGCATACATTTATATCCCATGGATTCCCTTCAATCCCGCAAGACGTCGAGGTTTAAATCACCCATTACTATGCGATGTTTATATTTATCTTTAATCATAAGCATGTCGTTTTCAAAGCTTTTAAGTTTATATAGTGGCATGTTTGACCAGAGCGATCATGATTTTTATAATCGACATTTTGGTTTCAAAAATCATATACTCGACACTACGCGAGTATTCAGTAGGTGACTGATAGATTACTCTGCAAGTTATACCTTCTATTAAGTACATAGCAGCCCCATCTGCACCTTTTAGCGCCCTATCATTTCATAAAATACCTTGGAGTTCCACTATCTCATTTGGTATTGTAGGTTTAAGCCACATTTCTGACAAAAGAATACATTGGATTAGCATCTTTAAATAAATAACGAATATCATCTATATGCAATAGAAGAGATTTGCAGCTTAAATGTACTACTTGTAACGCCTAGGGAGCCCGAGCAAATTCTTGCCATAAAAGTGAAGATGATGTATTTGTTATTCGGTCACTTGAAAAAGAGGGTAAGGTGAAGCATTCAGCATGAGCCTCGGGCAATTCACATAGCTGAAAAACAAATCATTGGGGATATTGATCCTTCAGTCGATATCATTCTGACAACAAAAATACGAAATAAATAAATGTATCACTTACCCACAGCAGCAATGTCCAATTATTCTCATGCTTAGTTGAATTGAAATTCGCGATTGTAAATAAAAGGATTACATAATATTGACACCATCTGCTTATGCAGAACTTTTCCCTTAAGATATTTAGTTGCCTTGGAACTACACGCGTCGATTTGTTTACAGAGAACACACAGCACACACAAAACACACACATAAATTTACTTTACCGAACACTGAACGTAATTGTTTACTTTTGTTTTTTATTTCAAAACTCATCTTCCAAATCCTTTGAAACTTTAAAAAAATCCTTGAACAGGTTTAATAATAAATTTCATTTACACCCTCTACACAAGAACCATGATGTTACACTGAATAAAATGTTCAAAAAGAAAACACAAGAAGAAACTGTACAGTTATTCAGACTCTTATCGTAATACATTCTATAGGTTCTGTTTTCTTTTGCTGAGTACATAAGTAGCTTACAATGGACATTTCCGGTAGTATTTTTTTATTGTAATAAATAATTCTTCTGTCAAAGTAGACTACAGAAAACATTTTCTTTTCTTTCTGTGATGTATATATCAAGAGTAATAAAGACTTGCTTCAAAAGTCTCTCAGCCTTGCGCTTAATCGGGCGTCGCCATGTTATGACGTAATCAGTCTGCTGATTGCTCGTCATTAACATACAGATGGTATTTGATAGGTTAGTATTGTTTAAAAGAGATAGAAAAAATGGATCGAAAGAAATAGTATAAGTGGCGAATAGCGTTTCTGTATGCCTTAACACATCATTTAGTTCGTTTTATTCATTTAAAATTTATTTTTACTTTTAATACTTTTTAAAGATATCTTATTAATATATTTTGGTAGCTTCAACACTAATTTATAGCAGCTTCTTTTTCACGACTAAATCATAACATATCTTCTAATAATGCTCATTAGAACTCTTGTATTTAAAAAGAATTACCTATATTTTCTGTAAAAAAATGTCGGTTTACATCCGACAATTGTATACTTTTTTAATGAATGCTAGTAAAGCATTTTTCAAGAACTTACAAGCACATGAATTAATAGTGCTCGTTACTGCCTTCTGTTAACATTTTAACGTACTACTTGTAGGCCGGGAATATATTAAATAGTTTTAATATGTCATTGTAAAAAATAATAATAATAGCATGTAAGAAACAAAAACGTAAATTGAAACTTTTACATTGAAGTTACTCTTACGTTTCGTGAAGTAAAATAAAACACGGCCTTTGATATGTTTCGAACAGCCTTAGGCGAAAGTATAAAAAGTTAAAAGTTGCATACGCCAAACAATCGGGAAAAATTGTCAAGATATCAAAAGTGACACAAACCAACGATAAGAAGACTGCCCCCTGTCATTGTTTCGAGCAATTTCTGTTATTAAAACATGTTTTGGGTGTTTTAACTTATTGAAGTGTGTTTTGCAGATTTGTACATTAATTATTTCGTTAAGTGATGGTGTGAATGTTCTTTCTCTTTTTTGTTTTTTCGTCTTCAAACTTCTGAATAAGGAACGTAGCATAGGGAGAAGCATATAGCTACAGAAATAGTACGGATTAATTTCGTCAAATCAGTCAGAGAATGATTTTCGTTGTATGACGTAGGAGATTGAGTTCCCAGTATTTCATGATATATTTCTACGTAACGGAAACCCGTAGTGCTGAAATTTCAAAAACCTTATATATTATTTAATCTGATGTACAGAAATAAATTGTAAAATATATAAGGACGGGGAAGACGGAAATGTTCATTGAAGTACCTTCTTTCTTCCTCTTTTTGATCACCCATATAGCAACCTTGACATGACTCAACCTTGTTGCAAGCTTGCATGCTTTCTGGATACGTAATATATAACATGCAAAGACCTCCAAAATATCATCATATGTTTTACTTGCCACAACACAGCAAAGACAAGTTGTCATAATCATCGAGAGCTCACAACTGTCTAATGGGGATACGGGACACAGAAGGTAAAGCATTGTTCGCGCGCTGTTACGCCTCATTAGCTAACACAGTAATTTTTAAACTATATTGATATATACATCATTTTAAAGCTTATGAGACAGGCAACAACT